>CM077151.1:227947450-228213505 GCA_039583875.1 Platanthera guangdongensis | reverse complement strand
ATCGATTCAACATGATAAATCTTTAATATCGATGTGATCCATCAAAGGTTGTCCATTGCAATAAATTTTAAGATAAAGTGCAAAAAATTTTTATAGATCAGATCTTAGCCTTTACAGTCAAATCGTACTGAAAACGAGTTCTCCAAGCACTTCTCTGTCTCTTGTGTTTTGCGTAAAGTGTTCTTTCGAGTCAAGTCTCCTCCAGACTCGAGATCAATAGATTATGGGAGTCGAAAATCTAGCGTATAAACTCGATGAAATGGAGGTTTTCTCCGAAAAACACCCTAGTGACTTTCTCTCCTACTCGAGAAATTTTACCTACGATGGCGTAGCTCTCGATGAGATTCTTTCCCAGAGTCAATTACTTGTTTGGAGATGTCGAGAACCGGAGCATTGTCAGATGGCCAAAGGAACATCAGAATTTTTTCATCTCGACGAGATCTACATTATTTATGTGGACACTTTTCGAATTTGAAATCAAATTAATTTTCTATAATCAGCTCGTAGATATCGTATTATATCTTTTAGATAATATATATATTATATATATATATATATATAATATAATATATATATATTTATATATCTATATATATATAATATATATTTATACTCTTATTATAGAAAACTTCATCTTCTTCAACATTATGAACCGACCCATAGATAATTAGGCATGAGAGACAAAACTGTTCGTGATCTTCCGTTGGCCGCCGACGCTGCCTCCGTGCTCGAAATCTCCAACCGAGTATAGATCTGGAAAGCTCTCATCGAGAGCTACGCCATCGTGGTAAAACTTTCCCAATCCTTGAGTTTTCCCGTTAGGGTTTTTCGGCCCTAACCTCTATTTCAGCCATTTTTTGTCTAGATTTCGACTTCCCCCATCCTCTTTTGCCCGATCTGGACGTGGACTGATTCGAAGAACACTTTCCGCAAAACCAAGGCAAGTGCTTGTTTTCCCTCGTTTTCCTGTCCGATTTGACTGTAACGGCTAAGTTTTCTGTTCTATAAAATTTTTTGCACTTTATCTTCAAATTTATTGCTATGATTAACCTTTTTGATGATCACTCGATATTGTAAGATTTTGTCATGGTGAACTCGATCTTGTCATAATATATATTTAATCGTTCTTGAAGTGTCTTATTGCTGGCTTTAAATGCCTTATTTATCATTATTGAACGTATTAGAGTTTATATAGGATTATAAATCGTTCCTAATTGTTGATCAACCATGTCTTGAATTTAGAAATGTCAAGTAGAATCTGACGTGCCAAATCTCGAGATATATGTGGTGGTTTTTCTTGTGGGTTTTCTTGATTGCGGGAGTTAGTGGACGATACCACCTTCGCAGTGTTGTTTCCTTATTAGTACCCTGTGGAAGTCTGCCAAGTTTTTGGGCGTCTGCGGTGTATGGTGGAGAGGATGAGACTCCCTCGCAGTTACACGAATATTTTATTCGTAAGGGTTTGCCAGTTGAGTGACCACCTCGCTCGTGTTTTGGGTAGTGTCGACCACAGGTGGCTAATAAAGGTTTTGAATTTCTTTCTTATGATTTATTCATGTTGCCACCATATAGCCTCGTGCGTCTGGTGTATTCTCGTTGTACGTGACGAATCACATAAGAGTTCTTCTCCTGATAATGTCTTGTTTCTTTTGTACTTTACTTCGGTGCTTTTGGTCTTGGGTTGGTACCCCCCTTTTGACCTTTGTTTATTTTGGCTTATTTTTCCGCCACCATTTGTACCTTCTTGCTGAGGTGTTCTGTCCTTGGAATGCCTCAGGTTCAGAGCAGTAGCGGATAACATAGCTGGTTTTGGAGTTTCTGGGCGGCAGTGTTGGCCGTAGTTGTTGCCTCGTCTTACCGAGGTAGTTTGTTGCTTATTTTATTTTACTGGTTGAGACATACTTTGTTGTATGTGGGTTCGTGTTAGTTTGGGGTTTGTAACGCCCACATTATTGTTATTTTTTGATACTTGCTAGCTGCTTAGTTTTCTATATGTGGATGTGGATTACTTGCTCTCTGGGTGGATTTTTGCTAGGAATGCATGTTAGGTATTTTCAAGTATAAAATCTACTACTATTACTTCATGCATTGCATAATTTAAAACTCTAACTTGATATATTTAGCGACCGTAAAAGCTATCTTTACTACTATTATAAATTTAGGGTCTTGCATAGCATGAGTTGTCTTTTGAGGACGTTTATACTCATGTAGGATGTTGGAGTCAATCTAAACAAGTATTTTTCGCAGCGTATAATTATATTTTGATTCGTGGACTAGATGATCCACTAAGCCGAGGGATACGGCTAACTACTGCACTTAAACTAATTTTTACCTTAAAATAACTTAAAGAACCTTTCTTCATGATTAAGTAGGTGTTTGCCTGAGCGTCCGCAGTTATACCCTGCTGACGTGGCATCATGACGCGCATTTTCCCCTTACTCTGATAAGTTATTTTATGCTGTGAAATTGCGGGTTGTGACAATCTCTTAATGGGGGTAATCTGGGTAGCTTCCCCAGAAATACATTAGAGAAGTCCCGAACCACTGAGATATAATCAATGGAGGCCTCCGCCTCTACTATCTCAAAGAACACCATATATACATCGTCCCCTGGTTATGTGCCTTGACAGCCTGTATAGATGATAATAAAAGGCGGGAGACGAGTCTAATACCTTTGAATACAGTCTCGGTGTCTTCATGTCGTAGTGTAATACTCCTAGAAAGTCAATCGATTATGGCATAGTGCCAGTGTAACTATGTCATGCCCAAAATCAGATCGAAGTCCGGGATTCGTAGGATTGTCGTCGGAGACTCTAATAGCTTGCCTCAAATATCCACGTACATGTTGCTTCTGTAATGGATTGCAACTCTGATCCATCTAGAAGCCCTACCCTCCAGGAGATTCCCGGGAAATACTGGACAGAATCCAAGTCCTTAGTGAAGTCCTCAGAGACAAATGAGTGTGATGCGCCCATATCAAATAGTGTGTGGGAAGGCTTGCCACAAACAAACACTATGCTTGGGATAGTTATGATTGTCGGGTTGTATTATCGTGATTTTAACTAAGGGGGTGTATGGTACTAAGTAATAAATTAAAACACCAAACTAAAAGTTCTTGATGACCTCCTTGGAGTTCCTCGGCTGAGCCATATCTAAGGTGTAAGACCCCCGCTCCCCCTTACTTAGGTGACCCAGTCTTATGCCCAGAACTGCCGCCTTACGGTGACACTTAGCACACACGGCTAGTCGACACCGCAAGACGCAGATCCTGCCGGCTTGTACGATCATTTACCTGTAGGTCAAGTGAGAATAGTAGTACATTGAGCAGTTATAAAAACTAGCAAGTTCACAAGTCACATCAATATCATCATATATATAGATGAAAAGTACAACAATCAATAATGAGTACAGGAATGAGAGAAGGGATTATGCCCGGTACATGCCAAATAAAATCAAATCTCTCTCACACAAACACTAAGCGGATGATATAACTAAAATACTCGTCATCACAAGATGCTGAGCTACAGTAGTAGTAGTGTGCGACAAAAGCTCTTCAGGTCCTTCCACCTCATCCTGCTGGTCGTGCTGACGCTTCAACTCCTCAAGCTCCTAAAACGATACGTGTAACACCCCCAAATTTGAGGAGCCTGTGTTGTTCGACAAAATTCAGGGATCGTCGAAGGTCGTTCGATTAAAGTTGAGCTTGGGCCATTCGTCGAAAGTCGAGCTTGGTATGTTCGACGAAAGTCGAGCTTGGGCCGCTTGACGAAAGTCGAGCTTGGGCCGCTCGATGAAAGTCGAGCTGTGGCTGCTCGACAAAAGTCGAGCTAGGGGATTTTTCGTCGAGCACAGTGCTATCCATTATGCTTGGGTTCGTCGAGCTCACGACTTTTTGTCGAGCTCGGGTCTTTGGCTGTTTGTCGAGCTCTCGGCGGTTCATCGAGCGCAGGCCGATCAACGAAGCCTGAATTCTTCGACGAATTACAGAATGGCGGGTTCTATAGATATTTTTCTTAGCCGTTTGATATAGATCTTCAGGGAAGATCCTGGACCCCAGGATCTTCTGTCCGACAGGTTTTAGTAGGGCTGAACGGTTCTCTCCCTCACTTGATCTCATTTTGGAGTTTACTTAGGGTTTGAGTGAGAGAGAGAGAGACAGTTCGAAGGAGGAAGAGAGGAGCTTTCTACGCCATTAACGGAGCTGTAGAGCTCCGATCATCGCTCTGAGGCCAGATCCGTGAAGAGGACGCAAAGGTGCTCGTTTTCTTCCATGCAAGACAAGGGCTTCATGGTTAGAAAGAGGGGTCAAAGGGTAACAACACTTCTCCTCTTGGGTTTAGGATGTGTGCATGACATCTACACTTTTCTTGTTTTTTTTCAAGCATTTTAGGCACCGGATCTCTCAAGTGAGAGGGATTCGGGTTACCATGATTCAAGAGGAGCCACCGGGTCGATTATGTCCATCCCTGGCATGATATTGCATTAGCGATCTGCTCCGTTAGTGGATTAGGCATTGTGGGTGAAGCCGTAGTCGCGACCGTTAGTCCGACTTGGTGATGTTGCATTGCGAACCTTAAGGATTTTGTAGAAATCCGTTAGCGGCAAGATGTCGTATGTGATGATGTTTTTCCCCTTTCTCGTCTAAGTACGTGTGGCTGGAACTGGACCGAGTGGAAATTAGATTACACGCGGGGGCACGGGGATGGTACATTACAAGTGTTGGAATAGGGTGGGAAAGGCATAGGATTGTGATGTGACAAGGGTGGTTTGTCTCTGTGGTCGGCTGGCTAGCTGGTGACGTTGCAAGGTCATGTGTGGAGAGTGTCCCGGTGAGACAAGTCTCCTTCCCGTAGAACTGATAAGAATGCCAAGCTTATGACAAGCCCGGATGATACCAGCTGGGTCCCACTGGGTCTCCTTCGGTGTACTTGGTCCCAATTTTGGAGTCAGGCCTGGGCCGTCGCGAATGGGTGGGGTCTAGCAAGGGTTCTTAGAATCGATTTGTTTGTTTGAATGGCGGAACCCTGACATGAGAAGCCAGAGTTTCCAGTCAAGCACGGGTTTTGAGACCCACAAGCGGGTGTGGCCTTGGCAAGTGTTTCGAGTAGCAGCTTGAATGTCGTTTGGGGGAAATTAGAGTACCCTTGTGTTTGCGGCTTGAATGCCGAAAGGGAAAATTGAAGTACCCGATTGATGAAGCGTGATGATGTGTTTGATTCATACGCTTTAGGGTGCCTTGGTTGAAACCCAGGTTTGCATACATGTTGCATAATCGGCTCCCTTTATTACTTGCTCAACGTAGAAACATGTTTGTTGCTTTTGACATCCAAACCTGTTTCTACCTTTATATGTTATTATTTATTGCATACGAAGTGCTGACCTGCTGGGTGATGGAGTGCACTGGGGCCCGCTAGGGACAACCAGGAGCAGATGTGTTGGTTACACAGTTGAGGTCAGCCTTTGCTAACCGACGTTACTACAAATTTTTACAGGGCAAGGATCGCAAGCAGGAGAAAGCTCGCCGGCCAAAAAGGCCTAAGCCTTATGAAGTGAACCTTTAGTTTGTTTATGTATTGATGCTATGATATGATTCTTGAGTTGTATTCCGACTTGCAAGCCAAGGTAGCCTAGGATTGCTTTTGTACATTGATAGGATTGTTATTCAGTTTTGGACTCTCGTGGTGTAAGGCCTTAATGCCATTTTATTACTCCTGGTTTGGTGGATAACTTCTAGTTTTGGTTGTTTGGTTTTGCTGTTTTATTCGGAGTTTTGAGTTGGGTAGACTTATATCATCTTTTAATGCTTAAGTTGTGGTGTCTGTATATTGTGGGGGCCCCGACCGGACCCATATTATATGGTCAGTACAGTGGATGTGTTACAATACGGTCATAGTCGACCGTTAGCCATAAAGACTATGCAATTTTGTCCTCGCCTCACCCCCGCGACTCCTAGGCACCGAGCGGGAGGATGAAAGCATAGGACAACAAAGTAGTATAAAATGAAAGCAGGTGATGGTGAAACTATTCTATCATGGTCATGTTTCTAACAGTTATATCATTATACTATCATTTCTTATAGCACAAGTAAAGTAAGTAAAGCAGTAATGAAAGGAAGTGCAATAGGTAAAGAAGAACTGAAAGAAGGTGTTGTTAGTAAAGTAAGGAAACTGAGCAGAAAGTAAACTATCTACCGCTACACTAACATCACAGGAGTACCTTAACTTATTTGAATGCCCATACAAACTTATAAGTTGAGGTTTCAAGAATATAACTTATCATATAAAAGAGCCCATACTAATTTATTTGATAAGGATATGCGGTACGTATGACCTAGGTATGTATATATGCTATGATGTGTTATGCGAGTTATGATTCATACAAGTGTAAATCACACACACGACTCTATGATAGCAGACCTTTAGTTCCCACTTTTTGGAGTTAGCTAAACTCTATGGTACCACCATTGTGGCTACGACAGCAGTGGAGCGGGCATCTCCACTTCCTAGGTATATATACACACTACTAGGCCTAGAGCCTTCGTACGCCTCTGTACACGTCTGAGATGCACTCTAGAGTCTCTGCGTACTAATTTGTTGGCCATATCTACCAGTCTTTTTGGTCGGGTGTGCTTTTTCAGGGATTGTCTATCAGACCACGGTATAAAATAACCCACTAGCCCCTAAAACCCTCACACCTCACCATAGTCACCATACTGCCATCGGCGTGATGACTGGCCAGTACCATATGACCTGCCACTAATATGTTCTATGCACATGCAAGTTATTTCAAAACCCAACCTTCCAGCTCGCAGAACCAACCCGTCCTGAAGTTAACCTCCTGAATCTCCAGCTCGTAGGACTAAACCCGTCCTGTATCAAATACCCGAGCCTTCAGCTCGCAGTACTAAACCCGTCCTGAATCCATCCAACCCTTTACGGGTGAGTTTGTCACATCATCCCCTCAACCTATTAGACTACACTTGTATAATTTTTGTTTTATATAACATCATATGGTTAATCCTTGGACTGCCCAGAGCATACCCGGTGAAGGGCTCTCGGGGGCACTAAGAACTATGAAGGGCTGAAGCCCAAATCTCCCTTTCTCAAGAACACATACTTTTATTAGTGGCTACCAATTATTAATACCCCAATCTCATTATTACTCTTGAGTAAGCCTAATGACTTAAGGTACTGATTGGGAGAGCGACAATCTTTCGTCGGACCCCGTTGTCGTTGTTCTCCTTGTAACTTACACTCTAACACTCGTTACTATGTAGTGACATACTTGTGATACCAAGCAAGGATTCAACTTCCTAATACATCTCTCAATCCAACCACATAACATTTCCCTGTGGGTCCTAGTGTTACACGTCACTTTTTACTAAGTGCAGCTGATGATATAATTCTAACCCGCATGAGATAACTTCTAATTCCTTAGTTCAAAGGCCCCTAAATATTTATCATGGGTTTGTCATGTATATGAAGTTGACCATTTAGAATTTCATTATTTTTCTAAGTATTTAGGGCCATACATTAAATCATGTAATTAGGTGACCAAGGTCACTTTGTACATGAGCTACTATATCCAATGGTACATTATGTCTAGATAATTTACCTGGAGTTCATCTATGTTAGAAATGGTTGTTCATCATGTTGTAGTATGGAAACAAGGTTGTTTGGCGGCTTGTCTATGACGGTTTGTAAACCGGGTGGTCTGGAGGCTTGTCTCTGGAAGTTTGTAGACCGAGAAGTCTTGCGGTTTCACTCCGGCGGCTTGTTAGTCGGGCGGTCTGGCGGCTTCTCTCTAGTGGCTTGGTAACCGGGTGGTCTAGCTTCATCCTAGCTACTAGCAGCTTGTTGTTATGGTCGGGCGGTTAGCCTTCTAATCTAACTACGTGACCTGTGCAGTCTGATTTTGTCTAGCTGCTAATCACCGTAAATGTATTTAGACCCTTTGAAAGTCCACCTAGTGTCAGCTAACTTCACCTATGGGGGGGGGGGAATAGGTGACGTGCATCGTTTTTGCGGAATTTAAAATTGTACCTGCACAAGAAAACAAAACACCACAGCACAGAAGGTACACAAACAATTTATAGTGGTTCCCCGATTTGGGTACATCCACTTTCCCCGTTCGACCAATCTCCCAACAAGGGATGACTCGGTCTCTTCACCAACAGGATTGAAATCCAATCCTTGCACTATCGGAGGGAACCCTTCCACACGTAGGAGTCAACACTCCCACAACCCGGGTTGCACCCAACCCTTACAACTAGGAACCAACATTCCTTTACAACAAAAATAAATTAGAATGTACAAGAAATACAAACTACGTTTGGAGACTAAGGTGTCTCTCTTCATTGACGACGTGTTCTTGAAGTCCACGAAGAGTCCACAACCCTAGATCTCTCTTGGAGAGAATCTCCCCGGAACCGGCGGCGGCAAGATGGGCGGCGGCTAGGTTCACGTGATCAGCGGCGACAACGATGTGCGGCTGTTGTACTTTGGAGATCCAAACTTCGTAGCTAAGCTAGCTAGGTCTTCCAACGGTCACACTAGGATCAATCGTCTCGATCGATTCGGATGGGGAAGGTTTTCCCGATCAACAAATTAAGAGACAAGGGATCTCCGGTTAGACACGTGAGACGCTAAGCTAGGCTAAGCTTCTGTCGACGGGAGATCTGGAAGAGACCACGATCAAGACCGGCGATCAACTCTCTCAAGCGGCGACGGCGGCGGCGGAGCGGAACTCGCGATCTAGGTCACGTCGCGGCCCGTGGTTTTGTCTTTTTCTACGTCTCCTTACTGTTTTAAAAATACGCGTGTAGTTATACACAAGTATACTCCTAAATGACCGTTGTGGGTCCCACCTGAAGGAAACCCTAGTTCCGGTTCAACACAGTGCCAGCGGCAGAATCCGGTCCAGCTTTTTCCAGAAAATTGCCCAAGTTAAAATCGGCGAGAATCGAAGGTGATTCTCGACGAATCGGCGAGAATCAGTTAGTGATTCTCGACGATTCGTCGAGAATCACTAGTGATTCTCGCCGAATCACTTGATGATTCTCGCCGAATCACTTGTTGATTCTCGACAAATATTACTTGGCCATGATCTGCTCAATGATGGGTTCGGCGAGAATCACTAGTGATTCTCGCCGAATCTAACTTGGCACCGCTTTGAGGTAGCCGGATAGAGTCAGCGAGAATCACTAATGATTCTCGACGATTCGGCGAGAATCACTAGTGATTCTCGCCGAATCGGCGAGAATCACTTGGTGATTCTCGTCGATTTATACTTAGACGATTTTTCGTCTTTCCACCCAAGAGCTGCTCCTTGACCCATCCTTGCTCCTTGTCTGCTCTTGCATAGTTACAGCCCTGTACTTGAAAGTAAGTGCACTCCAATAGAGAGAGTATACGTAGGCCAACACATTGATCTGCTCAACGAGGGATTACGTTGTGCATACCCGTGTATATTGACCTACTGCACCCTGACATTGGTGTGCACTTAGCGTGGAATAACTGCAAGCACAACTTGAAATATTTTATCAAATACATTGTGAATTCATCTTAGCTTGACAGGTGGCTTCCTCAAATCCAGGTAGTTGTGGATACAATACCCAACAATCTCCCCCTATTTGACGAAGCCAAATCCTACTAGCTAAGATGAATAACACCAACCAGATAATATAAACAACATTCAGAATTTAAATATGCAGCACAAGAGAATATAGGCAAACAGATCAAGACTTGAGTCATTCATAAATTCAAATACATATATATATATATATATATATATATATATATATATATATATATATATATATATATACTCAAGATTGTTCATATAATTACAATAAATGTTAATTGTTCTTAAGAGAGAATGACAGGCTATAAATTTTTGACTATTTTTCTTTGGCTAAGTCATCCTTGAGTTTTTGAGCCAAATACTTCTTTCTTTGCCTCTCCATATACTCTTTGGGCTTCGGATAATATCTGGGAGGAGGAGCTTTATCTGCCGCAGTGTTGGTCCTGAAGAAGATGTTGTTTTCGCTTCATACGTCTTGTGCATCTCCCACTCATACTGGCTGTATACATCGTTTCGATTGATTTCCCCTTTTTCCTGTAGCCAGAATGTGTCCAATATGATACTCTTGGATACCGGACTCCACTTTTCGTTTCTTACTTCCTCCTCCTTCAGTCTGATTCTCTTTTCAGCTTGTGTTTCCTTTGATGTCCCTTCTTGAGATTTTCTCTTGTCCCTGGCTTTTGCTAGGGCCTCTTGGTCAAACATAGCCCTCAGTTTTGCTTTGGAAATAGCCCTAGCATCAGCTTCACTCATGGGAACTTCTGCAGCACTTACTCCCTCAGCAGCCGTAGTAGTCTCAGGAGCATGAATACCCGCAGGATTTTCAGGCAAATCGACGCCTAACGCTTGTTGGAGCATCCACCAGCAACTGTCATAGACATATTGGTTTGACTGTTCAAAGTTCTTGATCATGACTTTCCGAAGCTCAGCCATCTTAGCTATATATTCTTTCTCCCCCTTTTTGGCTTCGACTGCGATGGAGCTTGCATAAGAATGCAGTGAGTCATCAATATGCATTGTAGTCCTAGAGAATTCAGTGACCAAGGCTTGTTGATTGGTGTTGAGAGTTACCATATTGCCATCAAACTTTTGAATATTATTTGCTACGACATGAGCATTCTGATTCACTACGGCGAGAGTATCAGTGTTCTTTTTCAATCCGTCCATAAGAAGAGTGACAGCTTGGCCGGCCGGAGTATACTTATCTTCAAACTTCTTTTCCATCACGTCCAGTTTGTGATTTATCTCCACCATGTTCTGGAGCATGAGATTCTCTGATTTCTTAATTCTTTTCAGCATTTTATTTTGAGCTTTCTCAAAAGAGGCTTTAAGCTCATCCACTATACCCTGAATGACATTCACGGTGTGAGTGGCTAGATCATCTCGTAGTGGAAGATCCGGAGGCACTTCTTGGCCTTGCTCTTCAGCAGATGCACCTGTAGAGCTGGACGAGCACAGTCTCTAAGGGGGGAATGCTTGCGGCCTCGGTAGATTTCTCGGACTCCCCCTCCACTGTTGCACCAATGATCTCAGGAGCGTGCTTGTCAAATGGAGCTTCAGTGATATCCTGAGTCTCCAAAGCTTCCTGTCCCTCATTGCCGTCTTCCTCACCTTCATCATCCATGAGATCATTTTCATCAGCATCATCTTCCAACTCTTCGTCAGCAGTCTCCTCTACCGCACCTTCGGCTCCTAGATCGTTCAGGTTCAGGGCCTCCTCATTCTCCGACACAGCTTCACTTTCTTCTTGTATATTCGCCACTGCATCTCTGGCTATCTGGGAGATGTCAGATACGATATGAGCATCAGTGGGTAGAGGCTCCCCCTCAATTCCTGCAGTCATTGCATCAGGAATTTCACTGGGGATTACTACGGAATCAGCCACAGTGCCGTCCTCGGCTGGAGATGCGTCCTGTTGTTCTACCACGGCAGCCTGCCCAATGCGCCTCTCCCATCTGTCAAAAACACTCGAGTCCATTTTCTTTAAGTAATGTAGAGGGACACCTTTACTCATGTCATACTTATCTCCATTCAACTGATTTAGATACAGACTGATGATCCGGCCAAAGCTAGGAGATCTCAGGGTGTCCTTTATCTTCTCAAAAAGCAATGCCCCCCAGTTGAAGCTTTTTCTGCAGACAATTGCCACCAGGATCTTGAACATGTCCGCAGAGATGTGGTCATGAGAGCCCGCTTGCATATGAGTACTTTTCCAATGATGTCTGACAGAAGTTTCCCCTCCTCATTCATGTCCTTTCGCTTTATCGACCTCGTTCCTCGAGCGAGTCCACAGAACAATAAAGTCCTGGTTTTGGCCTGCTCATCCAGATAATCCTCGTGCGCCGAGCTAGTGAGCTGCAGGAAGTGGGTCAGCTTGCTGGCAGACATCTTGATCTTTGCCCCGACAACCTTGCTTTTGATGAGAGAGTCGTCATTCCGGAGTTTTGCGGTTGCAAAGAACTCCAGCACTTCCTTGTCCAGGATTTTACAGGGGTGCTCAAGTACGAATGAGAGTCCAGCCTCTTCAAGCATAAGGATGATGTTTCTGAATTCATCTGAGGCATGAGAGAACCCTGTTCGAACCAGCTCGCATCCAGTGACCAGCCCAGCGGTTGTCCTTGGAGCCATTGCACACCTAGGGAGAGAATCCCTGCTCTACGCTTAATCAAAAGTCAAAAGGGAAGCGACACTAGTGATAAAGTCCAAGTAAGGGTGAGGATGTGGTTACCTAAAAGCGAAGACGGTGAGTTAGTTCGATGAAGACGATGGACACCCGGTAGGTGCACGCGACTGTGATTGATCGAAACCGCGGAGAAATCCCTGGAAGGAAGAATCAGCGAGATCGGGAGACGGGATGTCGATGGAAGGGGAATCTTGCGGGATGAAACGGCGAGAAACCTTCGGTGAGCTTCCTGTGGGATGTCGACGGAGTTCTTCACGATTCGGCGAGAGACCTTCGGTGAGAAGCTTGCGGGAATCTCGCGGGATGTCTACGGAAAGGGAAGAGTCGGCGAGTTCCCCTGCGGAGAGAGTCGATTCGGTGAGTTTCCTGCGGAGAAAGTCCTTCGGCGGGATTCCTACGGAATATGAAGGGTCGGCGGGATTCCTACAGAATATGAAGGATCGACGAGTTAAGGGATTTTAACGGTTTCCGTGTGTTCGGCGGAAGGCTTCGGGTTAAGTGGGTTTCTAGTTTGTCTAAGTGGAATATATATATTTCTTAAAGCCAATATATTTAGGGTTTGAACCGGGCTTTTCCAGACGTTTCTTGATGTCAAGATTTCCAATGACGTATCTTCGTTAGTTTTTAGCGAACTGATTTACGCCTGTAGATGTTAGTTCTCGAATCTACCAGTGGAATTACCGATAACTCTTTAATGATGTATCTAAGGTTTATATTCATCGTGTTAACCTATCCTTAGATGTGCACACATACATGTATATATATATATATATATATATATATATATATATATATATATATATATATATATATATATATATATATGATATATATATGTATATGTCGATAGAAAACGACTCAAGTCCTGGAGCTGATGAAAAATACCTGGGATTATGAGAGTTATCATTTAGCCTCTCTAACTAAAACATACCAGGTGCTCGATGTGAGTATGCCCATATAGATATCACTGCTGTTATTCCAGATGCATGTTCCAATTCAGTCTTGAAACATCTACTGTCTAGTTCCCATCATATTTATGGGAACCTAGACTACCCTGCAAAAGAGAGTTACTTTACCTTAGGAACCCAAACCATATTGGCTCCTAGGTTCTTGTTAGTATAACCACTGGAATGCCTTCCCCCAGAAAACCTGTCAGGAAGACTACCTCTGCCCAGAAAATGTGGATAGGCCCTTGCCCTTGACACAGAGGGGTTGTGCCAACAGTCTATGGCAAAGTGTCCCACTTTGCCACAGCACCAACACGGGTGAATGTTGTATCGCCGTTTCTGACCTGATCTAGTGACTGAGGTAGTCATGGTCCTAGGTCTAAACGGGATAGGACATGATCTCCTCTCAAAATTTCCTCTTCCACCGTGACACGTGGAAGGGTGGAAGGAATGCATGTTGCGAGCGTCATGAGGCCGGGGAGGTGGTGCCTTCCTTTCAGGCATCCCCCTTCCTGAGGCCCCATGAAAACTTACAGCATGACTTCTAAACTCCCTGTCCTGTGTCCTCGGGTGGTGAGAAGTGTTCTGTGAGCTGATACATGCTGATTCACACCGAGTTGAGGCAGTGGCAGTGAATATAAAGGGCTCAGAATGAGCCTTAGGTATTCTCTCATGGGTGGCCACGACGGCCCTTGCACTATGGGTGTCTCCACATGAGGACAGATCACCCTTGCAGTGACCACGATTATTCCTGTGATCATACCTGAAGGCATGATGAGTTGCCTTCCTGCTTGGAGTGAGGGGTCGGAATACCGTTTCCCCATTTCTCCACTAATTGATAATTCGGGAGATCCACCCATTTTCTTGCTTTCTCTTTATAGCATCAACCTTGGAAAAGTTTGATACTATCCTTTTCTCATTCTCTAGACTACTCTCTAGATCAGAGATTTTAGAGTCCTTGACCTTGTTGGATGCCAATTGGAGAACCAACAAGATCTTCAGCCGAGCAATCTCCTGAGCTTGTTCTTCAACAAGTAGGTTGCTCTTCTGAAGGGCTCTCTTCAGAGAATCAGGATTTTCTGAAGGAAAGCAGTTCCTGTCTTCAGAAACTTCAAGAGAGACGGGGCAAGATGTAGAAGTTACCCGCTCTTCAGCGTTCTTGTCATTAGAGCCAGTGACCGTTGTGTCATCCTCATCAGAGCTGCTTTCCTCACTGGCCTCTTCAGTCTCTGACACGGACACTGGAGCTCTGATGCTGTCCGATAGATCCTTGCCTTCATCTTCAGAGGCGAGGACCCCCACATAGGCTTCATCCTCTAGTTGACAGCAGATTCCAGCTTTCATTGATCCCCCCATCAGCTCTGAGATCATCACCCACATAGATTTGGCCGTCCCGCATTTTTCCAATCTGGAGCGAGAAGGTCCAGACCAGATATCCATGATAATCTGACGAATCATCTTGTCTAGATTGAATAATGAGAGTTCCGTCTCTGACATCTCAGCAATGCACTTGGGCACTTGGATATTCTTTCCAGAGCCGGAGGTCTTCATAGGAATAAAAGGACCCTCTTCCAGGATGAAAGATGCTCGAGGATCGATAGCCTCCAAGTGATACGACACCCTCATCCTCCAGACGGGATAATACTCCTTTGTACATGTGGGGAGTCTTAGTGGCGATATCTCATGATCCAGCTCCATGCTTCTGACACTGGTGGCAGGATTCTACTCAAGGTGTAAACCTTTTTGATGAGCAACCTCGCTCTGATACCACTTGAAAGTCCACCTAGTGTCAACTAACTTCACATATGGGGGGGGGGGGGATAGGATACGTGCAGCGTTTTTGCGGAATTTAAAATTGTACCTGCACAAGAAAACAAAACACCACAGCACAGAAGGTACACAAACAATTTATAGTGGTTCCCCGATTTGGGTACATCCACTTTCCCCCTTCGACCTATCTCCCAACAAGGGACGACTCGGTCTCTTCACCAACAGGATTGAAATCCAATCCTTGCACTATCGGAAGGAACCCTTCCACACGTAGGAGTCAACACTCCCACAACCCGGGTTGCACCCAACCCTTACAACTAGGAACCAACGTTCCTTTACAACAAAAATAAACTAGAATGTACAAGAAATACAAACTACGTTTGGAGACTAAGGTGTCCCTCTTCGTTGACGACGTGTTCTTGAAGTCCACGAAGAGTCCACAACCCTAGATCTCTCTTGGAGAGAATCTCCCCGGAACCGGCGGAGGCAAGATGGGCGGCGGCTAGGTTCACAGGATCGGCGGCGACAACGATGTGCGGCTGTTGTACTTTGGAGATCCAAACTTCGTAGTTAAGCTAGCTAGGTCTTCCAACGGTCACACTAGGATCAATCGTCTCGATCGATTCGGATGGGGAAGGTTTTCCCGATCAACAAATCAAGAGACAAGGGATCTCCGGTTAGACACGTGTGACGCTAAGCTAGGCTAAGCTTCTGTCGACGGGAGATCTGGAAGAGACCACGATCAAGACCGGCGATCAACTCTCTCAAGCGGCGACGGCGGCGGCGGAGCGGAACTCGCGATCTAGGTCACGTCGCGGCCCGTGGTTTTGTCTTTTTCTTCGTCTCCTTACTGTTTTAAAAATACGCGTATATTTATACACAAGTATACTCCTAAATGACCGTTGTGGGTCCCACCTGAAGGAAACCCTAGTTCCGGTTCAACACAGTGCCAGCGGCAGAATCCGGTCCAGCTTTTTCCAGAAAATTGCCCAAGTCAAAATCGGCGAGAATCGAAGGTGATTCTCGACGAATCGGCGAGAATCAGTTAGTGATTCTCGACGATTCGTCGAGAATCACTAGTGATTCTCGCCGAATCACTTGATGATTTGATGATTCTCGCCGAATCACTTGATGATTCTCGCCGAATCACTTGTTGATTCTCGACGAATATTACTTGGCCATGATCTGCTCAACGATGGGTTCGGCGAGAATCACTAGTGATTCTCGCCGAATCTTACTTGGCACCTCTTTGAGGTAGCCAGATAAGTCGGCGAGAATCACTAATGATTCTCGCCGATTCGGCGAGAATCGATTCTCGACGATTCGAGAATCACTAGTGATTCTCGCCGAATCGGCGAGAATCACTTGGTGATTCTCGTCGATTTATACTTAGACAATTTTTCGTCTTTCCACCCAAGAGCTGCTCCTTGACCCATCCTTGCTCCTTGTCTGCTCTTGCATAGTTACAGCCCTGTACTTGAAAGTAAGTGCACTCCAATAGAGAGAGTACACGTAGGCCAACACATTGATCTGCTCAACGAGGGATTACGTTGTGCATACCCGTGTATATTGACCTACTGCACCCTAACATTGGTGTGCACTTAGCGTGGAATAACTGCAAGCACAACTTGAAATATTTTATCAAATACATTGTGAATTCATCTTAGCTTGACAGGTGGCTTCCTCAAATCCAGGTAGTTGTGGATACAATACCCAACACCCTTATTGCTTATTTGTAATCTCTCTCTTCTCCTCCATTCTATAAAAGGGAGGTCATACCTTTGTAGTATATATGATTTTTGGAAATAAAAACTCTGTTATTGTCAAATTTTCGATTTCTCTTTTTCTATTCGCACATGGTATCAGAGGACTTGATCTTTTCCACCTTATTTTGTGAGCTTCTTCTGTCTACGGGGTTTGCCCTTTCTTATTGTAGCCTGTTCGCGCGACTTCCTTTTCTTTTGTGAGCTTCATTTGTCCGCTCGGTTTATCTCTGCCTGCGCGCCCTCTCTGTCCGCGCGACCTGTTCGCGCGGTTTGTCTTTCTCTGTTCTCTAATCTCTCTTGTTTTCGTGATGTCCCCATCTCCCTGCAAATTTATTGCCTGTTCATGCAGTCACTTTGCCTGTTTGTGCGGCCTCTCTTTGCCTGTTCGCGCGGCCTCTTTGCCTGTTCGCGCGGCCTCTCTTTGCTAGTTCGCGCTGCCTCCCTACCTATTCGGGCGGCTTTTTTTTCTGTCTGCTCTACTTTTCTCTATGGCTCTCTCTGATTCCTCTACTACTACTCCTCTCGTGCCCGCCCTCCTCTTCCTACTCCTTTGGGCAATCTTGGGACTATTTCCAAACTTATCGGTTCCAACTACCCAGACTAGAGTGTTTCCTTCACCTTTCTACTTCGCTCATAAAGCAAATGCCATCATCTCACTGATGACCCTCCTCCTCCCGAGTCTGATCTCTTTGATGATTGGGATGCTAGCGACGCTCTTGTTCGCATTTGGCTAGTTAACAGCCTTTCTGATGAGTTCCTTGAAAGAAAACTGTTGTCGAAACTAAATCACCTAGAGGGGGGTGAATAGGTGGTTTGTGCGTCTTTTGCGGAATAAAAAAAATAATTAGAGCACAGCACAGAAATATCTACCAATATCACAGACGACACACGATGTATAATGGTTCCCCAACCTTGGGTACATCCACTTTCCCTCACCGATCTAGCAATCAACTAGACTCGGCTACTCCACTATCTCGGATCACAAATCGATCCTACCCTCGGAATAAAGTTCCTACAAACTCGATCCAAACAAAATGGATCTACACCTCGGAAGATAGCACTTCCTACAAACTCGGAGTGAAGGACTCCTACACTCGGAGTAGATTTCTCCTACAAGATTAATAAAGTGTTTACAAGAATACAAACAGTAAATCACTCAGTTCTGAAAGAAATAGCCAGGATCTTCTTCTTTTCAACTTTGTAGCACTTTCAGAAATCGGTAAAGAAGTTCTCGGCGTCGATCTGAATCTACTCGCTTTTACAGAAATCGGGAGAAAATATGATCAGTGAAGTCGATCTCGATTTGTAACCTTTCTTCAGAATAATCCTCTGAAAGTAGAAGCTTTGCCCGGAGAAGAAGAAGCGGCGGCGGCGGGTTCCGTTTCGCGAAAGTCAGAGAGGAGGCGGCTGAAGAATATTTCTCGAAAAAGAAATTACAAGAAGGCTTTGAGAATACTAGGGTTTGTCATTTTCTGATAAGACCTTATATAGGAGAGACTAACGGTCATAATCGGTCATAATGACGTACACGTGTACCAATCATGTCGCGTGATTTGAAAAATCCCGTCAGAAAAAGGACTTAAAAAAATTTCGGAAAGATTCAGCCAACTACACGAGTAAGTCAATAACTACTCGAGTAGGTGAATACCTACTCGAGTATATGAAGGAGAACATACTCGGGTATATATAGAGAGACTACTCGAGTATATAGAAATCAACTACTCGAGTAAGCAGACAGAACTACTCGAGTATATGTAGAGACTTACTCGAGTACATAGAGGATCTACTCGAGTACTGGAAGAGTAACTCGAGTATATTACATAACCTACTCGAGTACAAGAAGTACTACTCGAGTGGAATACTTAGAAAAATTCTGAAGAGGTCTGCTGGCAACTACTCGAGTAGTTGAACTCACTACTCGAGAGGAAGTAATCTACTCGAGTAGGTGAAAGTTCTACTCGAGTAAAAGACTTAGAAAAATTCTAGGGTATAGAAATATCAGGGTACACGAGTGACACAAGATCTACTCGAGTAGGTATAATGAACTACTCGAGTATGTTTCTATCTACTCGAGTATGAGAGTATACTTACTCGAGTATATGAGTATACTTACTCGAGTCCGTGACTTAGAAAATTTTGAAGAGGAAACCCTTTAATACTCGGGTATAGAGTAATCTACTCGAGTATATAAGCATGTTACTCGAGTATATGACTTGGTCTACTCGAGTAGGTGACTTAGCTACTCGAGTATATGACTATGTCTACTCGAGTACACGGTTCCTTTACTCGAGTAACTTATACCCAGACTACTCGAGTAGGTGAAGGCTCTACTCGAGTAAAACACTTAGAAATTTTCTGATGTTGGAAAAACTGATTCTTCTAGAGTAGCCAACTTCCAATTCCTTTCCCATAGACCAATAGCTTGAATATGAAGTGTATCCCAATAGAGAGATCACACATGAGTCAACACCTTGGAATATGCAATGAGGGATTACATTGCACAGTTCCTGTGTTTGGTGACCCACTGTGAGCTGACATTGGTCTACACTTCCCAGTGAAATTCCTGCAAACATATAGCTCAAACCAAGCATCAAATATAACTTAATTCATCTTAGTTCCAGGGTGACTTCATCAAATCTGGGTTAATGTGGATGTAATGCCCAACAATCTCCCCCTATTTGTTGAAGTCGGAACCCTTTACACTAAGGTGAATTATGGACTTAAAAGAAACTAAGTAGAAAAACATGAGCAGGTAAGCAATAGGCAATGAAAAGGATAATTAGACAGAATTGAAGAATTGTATATATGTGAGTTTCCAAAACCATCATGTCTACAATTTGTCATTTCAATCTCTCATCATCTTATAGGTTTAGGCTTGAGATTGCTGCTTATCCATCTTCTCTTGTTGTCTTCTTAGGTAGCTGAATGGCTTTGGGAAATTCTTAGGAGGCCTTGGAGGAGCAGCAGGGTTATTTCTCCCAAACTCTCTGTCATGGATCCTTCTTTTTAGCATGGATTTCTCATATAACTCCCATTCCTGGGAACTGTAGTGAAGACTTTTGTTCTCACTGTGATCCATGACTAGCCTGAGTGTGTCCAAAATGAGAGACTTTGAGGTTGGAGACCAAGCTTCAGCATGTTCAGGTGCTTTGGAAGGAGCAGTCCTGCTAGCAGAGGGGCCTTCACCATATTTCCTTTTCTTCTTGGTTCTGATCTCTGGAGGAGCTTGAAGGAATATATCAGCAGGATCTTCTTCCCAGCCTGGAACATAAGTATCTAGTGGAGCAACTGAGTCTCCAGGCCTGGGAGAGAAGGTGGGTTGCAGAGGAACAGCTGGAGCAGTGACATCTATGGCTAGAGGGTTGAGATGATGGGGAATGAGGTTTGGGTCAACTGCAAGATCTGGAAAGATCTGATTGTGCATCCAGATAGCAGTGTCATAGGTGTGAAATTTGATACTCTGTATTTGGGCAAGCACATCATCATGAATGGTCTTCACATGAGCTTGCCATTCACCTGTCTTCTGAGCATCAGATTTTTCTACCTGTTCTTTGAGTTCTTTTATCAAACCCTCCCCCTTTCTGATTTCAACAGAGACTTTCTCTATGGTGTCATCTTTGAAAATGCCAACTTCTTCACAGATCTTCATCTTGTTGGCTTCAGTCCTCTTGTCTAGTTCCATCTGGTTGTTTGCCAAGGTGATACCTTGTTCCATAACATTGCCCACACTAGTGATAGTATGGTCAAGGGCTTTGCCACCAAGTTGGAACAGGTACTTGAGCTTGTAAGTGTTATGCTGAATTTTAGCAAAACTTCTGCTCATCTCAGTCTCAAGAGCAGTAACTTTGTCAGTGACCACCTTTAGAGAGGTGTCAAAATAGGTTCTCTGTTCTTGAAGAAGAAGAGCAATGCTTTGCAGCAGATCTGAGGAGGAGGAAACTGGAGCAGGAGCTGAGGGAGCAGCAGTAGGGATAGGAGGAGTTACCCAGGGAGCTATTTCTTCAATGATCACTGAGCTGAGAGCTCTGGTGGTATGAATGACAGCATCCAGTTCTTCTGTATCATGGGGAATTTAGAAATCAAGGTTTCTGAGAGGGGCCTCAGCTGGCTCAGGAGAAGGCTCCTCAGAAATAAAAATGGTGTCTGGCTTATCTGCTGGAGGAGTTGGAGAAGGTGTTGGAGTTCTGGCTGGAGAATGGGCAGGAGACTGTGCTGGAGACAAGTCCTTGTGATGTTCAGTGGTTGGAGCTGGAGGAGATAGAGGAGGAGGGGGAAGCACATCTTCAGTAAGCTCTGCAATCATGGCATCTACGACAGCAGCTGTGGACAGAAGAGTGTCTTGAGGTACTTGATCTGAAGAAGTGGCTGGACTCTTTGGAGTATGAGGTAGGGATGGAATCTCTGGCTGAGGAGAGGGTTGCCTGACTGGGCTAGAAGGAGCAGGCTCCCCCTCACTTGGTGCACCAGAGGAGCTGGCCACATGATGAGGAGAGGGAGATGGAGTCCTGTCCTCTATAGCTGGAACTACTGGGATTGCTGAAACCTGTGCAGCTTGGGCAGAGTTCTTGAGCTTGAGATCCCATCTCTGAATTGAAGAGATGGAGACCTTCTTCATATGGTGAAGTGGAGTCCCTTTGGAGAGATTGAAGACTTCAGGATTTGTTTCATGAAGGAGCAGAGATATAATTCTTGCGTAGTTGGGGGATTTCATGCTGTCCTTTATCTTGTCCAAAATCAGCATACCAAATTGGTATTTCTTGCGGCAGACAATGGCTTGCATTATATCGAAGAAGTATGAGGGAATGTATCAGATGGAGTGAGTCTTGCACAGTAAAATTTTTCCAATAACGTCAACCAAGAATTTGCCTTCGGCATTCATATCTGACCTTTTGAAGTATTGAGCATCAGTGGAAAAACCACAGAAAAGGGCTGTCCTGTCGGAATCCTCAGCAACTAGGTGATCTTCTTCATCAACAATCGGTAAACGGAGAAGTTGAGAGACAGAGGTCTTGGTGAACTTTAGTTTCAATCCCTTTACTGTAGATTTGAGGACTTTGCCATTCCGTCGAACCTTGAGATTTGTGAAGAATTCTGCAACCTCGGGGAAGAGAACGCGACAGGGTTCTTGGAGGATGAAGGAAAGTCCGGCGGTGTCGAGAAGGATGAGGAGGTTGTGGAAATCGTCGGAAAGTTCTGCAATACCGTCGGTGACTAATTCGGAGCCGACGCCGATCTTGTGAGAAGTCGCCATGGATGCGAATGACTGGAGGAGTTGAGAGTGAGGGCTCTGCAACAGCGGCGGAGGCGAGTCGGCAGGGTAGGCGAAGAGACAGGGTACTCGAGAGATAGAAAGGATGTCGAGTAGGTTTGATGTTTCGGAATTTCATATATATATAACTCTTCAATTTCCGCTAATTAATTTAAAGAAAGAGGCGGCATGTAGCCTTGGGTGGCAAATAGAACAGTTTTGAAAGTCTGGGAATCAGGACACGAGAGAGAGATATAGGCTTACTCGAGTAGGTCGACTGGAGTTACTCGAGTATGCGGAGAAAACTACTCGAGTATATAATGACTTACTCGAGTAGGTGAGAGACTTACTCGAGTAGGTATTGACTTACTCGAGTAGGTGAGAAACTTACTCGAGTAGGTCTTTAGATACTCGAGTAGGTCAGTACACATACTCGAGTAGGTTCATTCATTTACTCGAGTAGGTCTTTAGATACTCTAGTATGTCTCATGCTTCTCGAGTTAAATTTTGAAAAAAGTGGAGAAAGAATAGATTTTGACTAACCCTTTGCAATTACTTGCTTCTTAGTCATTTAGCCTTCTTTAGTCTTCTTTGTTGAGCATCCCAAGCTCTGTCTTGAAGAACGAGAATTTGGTCTCGTCCAGCGGCTTTGTGAAGATATCTGCAACTTGCCTATCTGTAGGCACATATTGGAGATCTATGTCTCCATGCTCCACATGTTCCCGGATGAAGTGGTACCTTAGCTCAATGTGCTTTGTCCGGCTGTGAGAGACTGGATTGTTGGCTATTGCAATTGCACTGGAGGAGTCACAGTACAAGGGTATATCCTTGAACTGCAGGTTGTAGTCCTCGAACTGATTCTTTATCCATAGCAACTGTGCGCAACAACTGCCTGCAGAGATATACTCTGACTCGACCATTGAGATTGCGACACAAGTTTGCTTCTTGCTACTCCAGGAAATTAGCCTTCTTCCGAAGAATTGGCAAGTCCCTGAGGTGCTTTTCCGGTCGTCTTTGCTACCTGCAAAATCTGCATCTGAAAATCCAATTAGTTCGCTGTCATTACTTCTTGGGTACCATAAGCCAAGATTTGGTGTGCCTTTAAGGTATCTCAGAATCCGCTTTGCAGCAGCGTAATGAGATTCCTTAGAGTTCACCTGAAATCTAGCACAGACACATGTTGAGAACATTATGTCAGGCCTACTGGCAGTAAGGTAGAGCAAGGATCCAATTATGCTTCTGTACTTGGTTTCATCAAAAGGTTTCCCTTTTTCATCCTTGTCCAGAGACATAGTTGAGCCCATTGGAGTCCTCATAGAGGTTGCGTTCTCCATTCCGAATTTCTTAATTAGCTCTTTGGTGAATTTGGTCTGTGAGATGAAAATTCCATCTTCAGATTGTTTCACTTGAAGCCCTAAGAAATACTTCAGCTCGCCCATACTGCTCATTTCAAACTTCCCTTGCATAAGTTTTGAGAACTTTTTGCAGAGGTTGTTATCTGTAGAGCCAAAGATGATGTCATCGACATAGATTTGCACTAGCAAAATCTTGCCTTTTATTTCCCTAAGAAATAATGTCTTGTCTATCTTTCACCTTGTGAACTTGTTCTCAAGTAGAAAGGTAGACAGCGTTTCATACCATGCTCGAGGAGCTTGTTTCAGACAATATAGGGCCTTGTGCATAAAATAGACATGATCGGGAAAGTTAGGATCAACGAAACTTGGAGGTTGTTCCACATACACTTCCTCATTTATGTTACCATTCAGGAAGGCCGACTTCACGTCCATCTGATAGACGGTGAAGCCTTTGAAGGCAGCATATGCTAGGAATAATCTTATTGCCTCCAGTCTGGCCACTGGACCATATGTCTGGTCGAAGTCGATTCCTTCTTCTTGACGATAGCCTTTAGCGACGAGTCTGGCCTTGTTCTTTATGATAGTCCCGTCTTCATCCATCTTGTTCCTGAAGACCCATTTTGTCCCAATGATGTTCTTTCCCTTGGGTCTTGGAACCAGCATCCACACATTGCAGCGCTTGAACTGATTTAGCTCTTCTTCCATTGCCATTATCCATGATGCGTCTGAGTTTGCTTCCTCAAATTTCTTTGGTTCAACCTGTGAAAGAAAACTCAAATGAAGATTCTCATTAGTTGTACCTCTCCGAGTTCTGAACACCATCCTGGGGGTTTCCTATGATCTGGTCCATGGGGCTATCCTTCAGATGTCTGAGCTCTAGAGTCCTTGCATCTGGATTATCTTCAAGCACCGGAGTGATTTCTTCATCCTGGATGACTTCTTCATTTTGACCATCAGCCTCTCCAATAGGAGTGAGAGTGGTGATCTTAATGAACTTCTCGCTTTTGTCTTCGGACGGATCATGCAAGCTAGTTTCTTTCAGCTTTTCACCTGCAACTTCAGTGAGCACACTAGACGAATTGCTTTGCAGCAAGCTCGTCTCATCAAATACAACATGTATCGATTCTTCCACCACCAGGGTCTTTCTATTAAATATCCTATATGCCTTACTGTGGCTACTATATCCTACAAAAATACCTTCAAAGCTCTTTTCGCTGAACTTGGTGGTATGATACTTGTCATTGTTAAGTACGGAGCATTTGCAGCCAAAGATTCTAAAGTAAGAGACTGTTGGTTTTCTGCCTTTCAGAAGTTCGTAAGGTGTCTTATTGTGGTCTTTGTTTATGAGTGCTCGATTTTGCACGTGGCATGCAGTGTTGACGGCCTCTGCCCAGAAGTACTCCGGTAGTGAAGCATCACTCAGCATGGTCCTGCAGGCCTCTATGAGTGTTCTGTTCCTTCTCTCAGCCACTCCATTTTGTTGTGGAGTACGAGGAGAGGAAAACTCATGAAAGATACCTAAGCTTTCACAAAATTCTGTCATGGCCCCAGATTTGAACTCTGTTCCGTTGTCACTTCTGATTTTGACTATGGAGCAGTTGTATTCATTCTGGACTTGCCTGACAAAATTGGTAAAGATATCGAAGGTATCTGACTTGTGTTTCAGAAAGAACACCCACGCAAAGCGCGAGTAGTCATCAACAATTACCAATGTATATTCCTTGCCTCCCAAACTTCTAATCTGCAGTGGACCAAACAAGTCCATGTGCAATAGATGGAGACATCTTTTAGAGTCTTTGCCAACAGTGCTTTTAACGGTAGCCCTTGTTTGCTTGCCTTTTACGCATGCATCACAAGGTCTGTCTTTGACGCATTTGACATTTGGGGCATAACGTACCAAGTTCATTGAAAATAGTTTATTAATGGTTTTGATATTAATATGTGCTAGTCTCTTGTGCCATTGGTTACCAAGAGACGCACTATCTTTTGCTAACAAGCACACTGGTGTAGAGGAATCTATACAGATGAAATTTAAACAGAAAATATTCCTGCTTCGAGTGCCGGATAGAATCGTTTCCATATTGTCAACGGATTTTATCAAGCACTTATCAGCATGGAACTCAACTATGTATCCTTTATCGCAGAGTTGGCTTATGCTAATGAGATTGTGTTCCAATCCTTCAACATAGGCCACATCCGAGAAGGATACATTGCTGTTAATAATCATACCATAGCCTCTCGTAATTCCACGGTCTGAACCTCCAAAGATGACCTTTGGTCCGTTCACGACTGGAGTAAAGTTCTGAATGAGGCTTCTCGTCCCAGTCATATGCCGAGAGCATCCGCTGTCCAAGTACCAGATAGGCATTTTGTTGTCCTTTGGACATCCCTGCAATCACAATCAATTCGCCTTAGGAACCCAAACACGTTTGGGTCCTTGGTCTCGGGTTAGAGTGCTCCCCCTACGAGTGTTGGCATTATGAGCGGTCTTTCTCATATTGCTGACATGAGGGGTTGCAGCGTTTCTGGAATTGAAACCAGCAATCGATGGTAAAGTGACCAACCTTGCCACAGCACCAATAGTCAAATCTGTTGTACCTTTGCCTCAAGATTTTCTGCTTGACCTTTTGGAACTTTGGTCTGGCAGGGGTTGCATTTGTGGAGTAAGATGCCTCATGATGATGGCAATCATATGGCTTCTTCTCCTTTATGGGCTTCTCTACGATAGGCTTTGTATTTGGTGCCTTCTTGAAGTTATGCCCATGATTGAAGGGGCCATAGCTCTGAAGAACAACTTCTTCATAAGGTGCCTTAAAGACACTTTCACCAAAGTTTCGGGGTCGAGCCCATCCTGGATAGCGAGACTTTGGCTCTACATAAGTAGGCCTAGCAAAGTGCCCGTATGATGAGTCAAAATCAAACTCATCTGTTGGAAAGATGACCTTTCTGAATGTGGTTTGATTTTGAGGGGCTTTTCCCTTTTCTTCGGCTGAGGCCTTTTTGGCGGCCTTATTTTTCAGTTGATTCTTGTTTCTCCTAGAGGATTTACTAGGAGCTTCTTCATGGCCTAGTCCAGCTCCCTTGGCCTTTGCTGAGAATTCAGCAACGAATGGAAGAACTGTTTTGGTCTTCGAGAAACTCTCAACAAGTTTCCTTTCAGCCGCAAGTTCGGCTTCCAATCCTTTGATGATCTTCTCCTTCAGGTCAAGGTGCTCAAGAGCCTTGTTGTATTCTTCAATAGCATTATTGAAGTTTTCTTCGAGGGAGTCAGTCTTTGCGACTTTCTCTCTCAAGTTGCTCTCTTCGGCTTTTAGAGATTTGATCTCTTTAGCCTGAGTCTTCACGACTCGACGACATTTGTCGTAAGCCATGATTAACTCCTTGTACTGGGCCATTAGTTCTGACTCATCGTCAGAAGAGCTACCCTCGCAATCATGGTCAGAGACTTCAGAATCTGAAAGAGGGGTATGAGAGTTTACCTTCCCAGTGAACTGGGGCTCTTGTTCATCATCTGTTTGAGCCATTAGCCCAGAGTAAGCTTCTTCTTCTTCGCTTGACTCAGATGAGTCGGAGTTGCTAAGAGTCTTGCTCTTTTTGGCTATGAGGCTCTTCTCCTTCCTCTTCTTGTTGTATGAGGATTTCGTTTCTTCTCTTCTACCACCCTCCTTCTTCTTGTGAGGGCAGTCAGCAATGACGTGACCTGGATTATTACAGCAATAACAAATGATGTCAGTTGAAATGTATTTGTTCTGTTTAGAGTTATACCTGTCGTGGCTTCTTGAGCCTTTTCTTTGTCGATCGTCATCGCGCCGCGATCTTCTGTGTGAGGCATCCTTGCCTTTCCATTGTTTCTTTTTATTAAGAAACTTCTTGAATTGCCTTGAGAGCAAGGAGAACTCTCCTTCAGATAGTTCAGAGCCTGAGGTGCTGGGCTCTGATGTTTCTTCTTCTTCATCAACTTCTGGAGCTGGAGCGGGGGAGGCAGCCTTAGTATTTCTGGAGCTGTCTGCCTTCAAAGCGACAGATTTCTCCTTTAGAGCAGACCCGCCCTTCTCTTCTTCAGCGTTTCTTGTATTGATTTGGAGTTCATAGGACATAAGCTTTCCAAAGAGATTTTGCGGGTCCGTTTCAGCTAGCTTCCCGAACTCCCTGATGGCACATACCTTGTTATCCCATTCCTTGGTTAGGGATCTCAAGAATTTGTCATTCAGTTCTCCGTTTGTGAAGACACGACCATACACCCTTAGGCCATTTACAATCTTGAAGAATTTCAATTTCTTGTTCTCTTCGTTCTCCTTCAAAGGTGTCAGATTTATTGATGAATTGTTTCCTTGTTCCCTTGTCGGAATGCTTCATCCCTTTGCTCTGGATTTTTGATTGACTAATAATTCTGAAGGGATCTCCGATCATCCCTTACTTCTTCAGTCCCTTCCATCAAAGTGACTAAGGAGTGCCACATCTCCTTGGCTGATTGATAGTGAATAAAATTCTACAGCATCGAGTCATCGACTGCACTTGCTATGATATTCTTAGCTTTCTTGTCGAGAGAGACAAGTGCAATCTCGTCTTTGTCGAGATCCATTAGCTTTTTGGGAACTTTCTTGGTAGGGTCGATAGTGGACATAGTCATGGGAACGTAAGGAACTTCTTCAACGATCATGAAGATCCTTGGATCCACAGCTTCCATGAAAAATTTTATCCTTTCTTTCCACATGGGAAAGTTATTCTTGTTGCACAGTGGGAGCTTGGCGAAATCTTTACCCTTGTCCATTTTATGGTAGAATCTTACAGACAACAGATCTGGATCTGATCAAGGTGTTAACCTTTTGACGATCAACCTCGCTCTGATACCAATTGAAAGAAAACTGTTGTCGACCTAAATCACCTAGAGGGGGGTGAATAGGTGGTTTGTGCGTCTTTTGCGGAATAAAAAAAATAATTAGAGCACAGCACAGAAATATCTACCAATATCACAGACGACAAAAGATGTATAGTGGTTCCACAACCTTGGGTACATCCACTTTCCGTCACCGATCTAGCAATCAACTAGACTCGGCTACTCCACTATCTCGGATCACAAATCGATCCTACCCTCGGAACAAAGTTCCTACAAACTCGATCCAAACAAAACGGATCTACACCTCGGAAGATAGCACTTCCTACAAACTCGGAGTGAAGGACTCCTACACTCGGAGTAGATTTCTCCTACAAGATTAATAAAGTGTTTACAAGAATACAAACAGTAAATCACTCAGATCTGAAAGAAATGACCAGGATCTTCTTCTTTTCAACTTTGTAGCACTTTCAGAAATCGGTAAAGAAGTTCTCGGCGTCGATCTGGATCGACTCGCTTTTACAGAAATCGAGAGAAAATATGATCAGTGAAGTCGATCTCGATCTGTAACCTTTCTTCAGAATAATCCTCTGAAAGTAGAAGCTTTGCCCGGAGAAGAAGGCGGCGGCGGCAGGTTACGTTTTGCGAAAGTCAGAGAGGGGGCGGCTGAAGAATATTTCTCGAAAAAGAAATTACAAGAAGGCTTTGAGAATACTAGGGTTTGTCATTTTCTGATAAGACCTTATATAGGAGAGACTAACGGTCATAATCGGTCATAATGACGTACACGTGGACCAATCATGTCGCGTGATTTGAAAAATCCCGTCAGAAAAAGGACTTAGAAAAATTTCGGAAAGATTCAGCCAACTACACGAGTAAGTCAATAACTACTCGAGTAGGTGAATACCTACTCGAGTATATGAAGGAGAACATACTCGGGTATATATAGAGAGACTACTCGAGTATATAGAAATCAACTACTCGAGTAAGCAGACAGAACTACTCGAGTATATGTAGAGACTTACTCGAGTACATAGAGGATCTACTCGAGTACTGGAAGAGTTACTCGAGTATATTACATAACCTACTCGAGTACAAGAAGTACTACTCGAGTGGAATACTTAGAAAAATTCTGAAGAGGTCTGCTGGAAACTACTCGAGTAGTTGAACTCACTACTCAAGAGGAAGTAATCTACTCGAGTAGGTGAAAGTTCTACTCCAGTAAAAGACTTAGGAAAATTCTAGGGTAGAGAAATATTAGGGTACACGAGTGACACAAGATCTACTCGAGTAGGTATAATGAACTACTCGAGTATGTTTATATCTACTCGAGTATGAGAGTATACTTACTCGAGTATATGAGTATACTTACTTGAGTCCGTGACTTAGAAAATTTTGATGAGGAAACCCTTTAATACTTGGGTATAGAGTAATCTACTCGAGTATATAAGCATGCTACTCGAGTATATGACTTGGTCTACTCGAGTAGGTGACTTAGCTACTCGAGTATATGACTATGTCTACTCGAGTACACGGTTCCTTTACTCGAGTAACTTATACCCAGACTACTCGAGTAGGTGAAGGCTCTACTCGAGTGAAACACTTAGAAATTTTCCGATGTTGGAAAAACTGATTCTTCTAGAGTAGCCAACTTCCAATTCCTTTCCCATAGACCAATAGCTTGAATATGAAGTGTATCCCAATAGAGAGATCACACATGAGTGAACACCTTGGAATATGCAATGAGGGATTACATTGCACAGTTCCTGTGTTTGGTGACCCACTGTGAGCTGATATTGGTCTATACTTCCCAGTGAAATTCCTGCAAACATATAGCTCAAACCAAGCATCAAATACAACTTAATTCATCTTAGTTCCAGGGTGACTTCATCAAATCTGGGTTAATGTGCATGTAATACCCAACATTCCTTCCCGTCATTCGCCATGAAGAAACGGTGAAGGAGGCTTGGCTTCATCTTGGCGCTCTTTACTCCAAGGGGGCTCAGACATCTCGCATCTATACTCTCTATGTGGACCTCTTTGCACGTCCCTCCATGTCTCCTATTGACGTCTATCAACAAGTTCAGGCTCTTGGAGCCAAAAGTTTTCAGAACCGTCCACTCTACGGATCTGGTCGAGCAACACAAGCACTTCCAGGAGCTTCTGGTCTTATGCTATCTTCTATGTCTTCTGGAGTCCTATGACATGATCCCTCGACAGATCCTTGGTGAGGCATATTCTCCCACCTTGGATGCCACTACTGCCCGCATCGCTACTGTTACTTCTCTCCTTCAGCGTTTGCTGCTATCCTCCCCACCGCTACCCGACACCTATGCTCATTGTACTTAACGGGGTGGCTCTTGTGGCCGCATCCATCAATCTGGCAGACGTAGACCTTCCCGCTTTCTCTTCACTCACTGTGGCCACACCGGCCATACGTTTGATCGTTGCTGGATGAAGCAAATGCATCTTCGCCCATGTGGTGATGCTTCCACCTCCTCTTTGAAGCAGTCTACATCGGTGGTCACGTCTTCAGGTTGTGCCCATGTGGTGACTCAAGGTAAATGACTGATTGAATCCGGTGCTACTAATCATATGACCGACAATTCTCAATGTTTTTCTCTCCTAGAAAAACATGATCGGTTGCCCCCGGTCTTCATTGCGGATGACTCTCCCTCACCGGTCAATGGGACTGGAGTGGTTCAAGTCACTCCGTCTCTTCACCTGGCAGACACCCTCTACGAGCCCCAGTTTCCATGTAATTTGTTGTCTGTTACTTCTCTTTGCAAGCAACTAAACTGCCCCATCACATTCACCCCTACAACCTATTCTTTTCAGTATCCGAGCTCGCAAAGGATGATTGCTACTAGGACTGAGAGCGGCGGCCTCTACTTCCTCGACAATGTATCTGCTCTTTTTATTTTTTCTTCTTCTTCTACAGATCTTCTACAATCGAATCTTCGCCTTGATCATCCTACTCCATGGCTTCTTCGTCAGCTTACGCCCCACCTACCTCAGCACAGTCCTCCTCTCAACTGTGACGCCTGTCAACTTGACAAGCATCACCGCTCCTCCTTCCCGCCGAAGCAAGGTCGTGCACTTGCCATCCGTTTGATCTCATTCACTCTGATGTTTGGGGTTATGCTCCTACCCTCACCATAGGTCGGGTTGTTCATATTTTGTAACTTTCATTGATGATTTCTCTCGTTATACGTGGGTGTATCTCTTAAAAGATCGCTCAGAGTTATTCTCTGTATGGACAGCTTTTTTCTTTATGATTAAGACTCAGTTTGATGTCTCTATCAAAATCTTTCGCTCTGATAATGCCAAAGAATATCTTACTCATTTTTTTTTCTTTTTTTTGTATGAAAAATGGAATTATTCAAGAAACTAGTTGTGTCTATACCTCACAGCAAAATGGAGTGGCGGAACGCAAAAATCGTCACCTCCTTGATGTTGCTCACACTCTGATGACACAAATGTAGGTTCCTCGCTCATATTGGGGCAATGCTGTTCTCATCTCCTACTATCTCATCAATCGCATTCCATCTTTGGTTCTTCACATTCAAACCCCATTCTCCATCCTCTATCCGGGCAAGGATCCGTTTCCTCTCCCTCTGCATATCTTTGGGTGCACGACTTTTGTGCACGCTCCATCCACCACTCATGTCAAACTCTCCCCGCGTGACACCAAATGTGTCTTTCTGGGTTACTCTAACACTCAGAAAGGTTATTGTTGTTTTGACCATGTTCTTCGCAAGCAGTTCCTCTCCGTGGACGTAACCTTCTTCGAAAATGCATCCTATTTCTCTCGCGACTCCTCTTCTCTTCCTGATGTTCATGCTTCTCCTACCATCCCCTCTGTCCTATCTACACCTATCGAGATTTCTCCTCCTCTATTGTGTCCACCGTCTCCTCCCCCTCTCTCTGCCTCTGCTATCTTCCTATTCTCCGCAGCCGTCTCTCTCTACTCCCGGGCCAGCTATCTCCGTCGTGGATACACTGGATACTGAGGAACACGTTGACCTTGATCTTCTCATCGCTCTTCGCAAAGGGGTGCAGACATGTACCCAACACTCGCTTACTGCTGTTGTTTCCTATGCTTGCCTTACTCCTTCTCGCAGGACTTTTGCATTGGCGACCTCTGCCACTACCACTCCCGCACCTACTAGGAAGCCCTTGTTCCTCACTGGAAGGCTGCCATGGATGGGAAAATTACCACCCTTACTGAGCGGGGTACATGGACCCTTGTTCCTCCTCTGTTGGGCACTGATGTTGTTGGTTGTCTGTTACAAAGTAGAGACCGAGCGGTCTGGCGATTTGACTATGGCGGTCTGCAGTTCGGGCGGTCTGTCGGGTTCTCTCCTGCAGCTTGTTGCTGTCTTGTTGTTATTGGTGCTCTGGCGGATTGTCATTCTGTCCCTGGCGACTTGGAGACCGGGCGACCTGGCGGTCTAGTGTGGCGGCTTGGTATCTCTCTCTTATGGTTGCCGGGCGGTTTGCCCATTCACCAAACTGCGCGGCTTGGCGACTTGTTTTTATGTTAAACCGCTTGTATATGAGATTTTTTAGTCCCACATTGTTTATTTGTAATCTCTCTCATCTCCTCCATTCTATAAAAGGGAGGTTATACCATGTAATTGATACCTTTTTTGGAATACAAAAATTTCTGTTTGTCTATTTTCCGGACTTCCGTTTTCTATTCACACATGGTATCAGAGCCAGCGATCTTGGCCTCCTGATTCAGTGCTTTTCCCTGCCTGCGCGACCTGTTTCCTTCTTTCCTCTTGTTCACGTGGCCTCCCTTTCTTGTCACTGCCCTCTGTTCGCGCACTCTGCTCTCCTTCCTTGTTCCCGCAGCCTCTCTTCCTTGTCGCTACCCTCGTGTTCGTGCGGCCTTCTTCTTCTCAGCGACCTATTTTTCGCAGCTTCTCGGTTTTCTGTCTGCGCGGCCTGCTCTCTTCCCGCGTGGCTTCTTCCTCTTCTATATTGCGGGTTCTTCCTCTATTTATTGCGGTCTTCTGTTTCCACACCGGCCTCTTTCTTCCTGCACAGCCTTTCTCTCCTCTTTCTACCCACGCGGCTTCTCCCATGGCTCTTTCCAGCTCTTCTACCACCACCGCTACTCCCGTCACCACTCCACCTCCTCCTCCCTTTCCCTCCGGGAATCTTGGCAGCGTATCCAAGCTGGTTGGTTCCAACTACCCGGATTGGAGCGTCTCCTTCACCTTTCTCCTCCGCTCACAACGCAAATGCCACCACCTTACCGATGATCCTCCTGCCACCTCTTCTGCTGACTTTGATGACTGGGATGCCAGTGATGCGCTTGTCCAAACTTGGCTTGCAAACAGTCTTTTCGATGAATGTCTTCCTGTTATCCGTCATGATGAGACGGTCAAGAAGGCTTGATTTCATCTTGCTGCTCTATACTCCAAGGTGGCTCAGTCGTCCTGCATTTATACCTTGTATACGGAACCCTTTGCCTATCCGTCCATGTCTCCTGCCGCCGCTTATCAACAGGTTCAAGCTCTTGGGGCTGAGATCCTTCAACATCGCCCCTTCTCTGTGGATCTTGCCGAATAGTACAAGCACTTTCAAGAACTGCTTGTTGTTTTCTACCTCCTCCGGCTTCCTGATTCCTACGACATGATTCGCCAACAAATTTTGGGTGAAGCGGACTCTCCCAACTTGGATACCACGACCGCCCACATTGCCGCAGTTACAACTCTTCTTCAGCGTCCGCTTCTCTCTTCTCCTCCTCCAGAACCATATGCTCACTAGACTCAACGTAGCGGCTCTGGTGGTCGCAACCACCATTCTGGTGGTCGGAGTTCTTCCCGCTTCCTCTGTTCTCACTGTGGCCGCACAGGGCATCTTGTGGATCGGTGCTGGATGAAGCATCCCCATCTTCGCCATTCTGGTGATGCTTCCAAACCCTCTTCCAAGCCATCCGCTTCGATGGTCACTTCCTCGGGTAGTGCTCACATGGTTACTCAAGGTAAATGACTCATCGACTCTGGTGCAACTAACCACATGACGGGTAATCCGCACTGCTTTTCTCTCCTTGAAACGCATGAACGGTTGCCTCCGGTCGTTGTTGCGGATGGCTCTCCCTCCCCGGTTCATGGAACGGGCGTGGTTCATGTCACTCCATCTCTTTAATTGGCGACACTCTCTATGTGCCCAAGTTTCCCTGCAATTTGTTGTCAGTTACATCTTTATGCAAGCAGCTTAAATGCTCCATCACATTCACTCCCACTTCTTGCTCTTTCAGGATCCGAGATCCCAACGGACGATTGCTACTAGGACTGAGAGCGGCGGCCTCTACTTCCTCGACAACGTTTCTGCTCTCTCTGCCTTCTCCTCCTCTTCTACTGATCTCCTACAATGGCATCTCCTCCTTGGGCATCCTCCCCCACGGCTTCTTCATCAGCTGCTACCTCACCTCCCTCCGGACGGTTCTCCTCTCAACTGCGATGCCTGTCAGCTTGGCAAGCATCACCGTTCCTCCTTCCCGCCAAAGCAAGGTCGTGGTTCTACCCGTCCATTTGATCTTGTTCACTCCGACATCTGGGGTCCTGCTCATACCCTCACCGTTGGTCGGGGTAGCTCTTATTTTGTAACTTTTATTGATGATTTCTCTCATTGTACCTGGGTGTATCTCTTACGAGAACGCTCTGAACTCTTTGATGCATGGCAATCCTTTTATAATTTAATCAAAAATCAGTTTGATGTTTCTATTAAAGTATTACGCTCTGATAATGCCAAATAATACATTAGTCAAGTCTTTTCCTCATTTTGTACGCAACATGGAATTCTTCACCAAACAAGTTGCATTTACACCTCCCAACAAAATGGGGTGGCGGAACGCAAAAACCATCACCTCCTTGATGTTGCTCGCACCATCCTTACGCACATGCATGTCCCCCGCTCCTATTGGGGCTATGCTGTTCTCATTTCTTGCTATCTAATAAATCACATTCCCTCCACTATTCTCCGCGGTAAAACGGCCTTCTCCATTCTCTATCCTGGAAAGGATCCCTTTCCTCTTCCTCTACGTATATTTGGCTGCATGACATTTGTGCATGCTCCCTCCGCCACCCGCGACAAACTCTCCCCTCACTCCACCAAATGTGTCTTTTTGGGCTACTCTACCACTCAGAAAGGCTACTATTGTTTTGATCCCATCCTTCGTAAACAGTTCGTCTCCGCCGACGTTACCTTCTTCGAAAATGCTCCTTATTTATCTACTGGCTCCTTTCCTCTTCATGTCAACTCGCCTCTTCCTCCTCCTCTCCCCTTCACAGTTTGTCGGCTCAAGAAGGCTATCTATGGCCTAAAGCAAAGTCCTCATGCTTGGTTTGACAAATTTAGCGGGATTGTGGCAGCTGTTGGTTTTACGAGGAGTTCTGCTGATCACTCCCTATTTACTCGTAAAACTTCTATGGGCCTAGTGGTGCTTGCAGTATATGTCGATGATATTCTTCTCACTGGAGATGATCAAGCCGGGATACTCTTGACCAAGAAGCATCTTCGGCAACACCCGGTTACTAAGGATATGAGCTCTCCAAAATACTTTCTGGGGATAGAAATTTCTCGAAACCGGCTTCTCTTGTCCTATCCCAACGGAAGTATGCTCTTGACTTGTTAAAAGAGGCAGGGTTGACTGGGGCTAAACCTGCCCGATGCCCCATGGTGACTGGAGAAGATAAAACATGGACAGATGACTCTCCTTTTCTTTCTGATGTTACGAGATACAGACATCTGGTTTGTAAACTTATATATCTCACAATGACCAGACCGGACATTGCCTATACTGTTGGCAAGGTTAGCCAATTCATGCAAGCTCCTAGGGAGTGCCATTTACTGTCGGCCCTGAAGATATTGGAGTATATTAAATCAGCTCCCTGAAAAGGGCTTCTCTTTCAGAAGAATGGCCATTTAAGGGTTGAGGCGTACTCTGATTCCAGCTATGCCGATGACAAAGGAGATCGCAAGTCTACTTCAGGCTTTTGCACCTTTTGGGGGGGGAACCTTGTGAGCTAGAAAAGTAAGAAACAGTCGGTAGTCTCCATGTCTAGTGCAGAAGCAGAGTACCGAAGTATGGCATCGACCACGTGTGAGCTGAAGTGGTTACGGGCTCTTATGCTCGACTTAGGAGAGGTCTACGACCATCCTCTACCTATGTTTTGTGACAACAAAGCTGTCATATACATCTCTAAAAATCCGGTCTTTCATGAGAGAACCAAGCACATAGAAGTTTACCGCCATTTCATTCGAGAGGAGATTCTGAAGGAACATATTTGTACTCTGTTTATCACCTCCGATAAAGAGTTGGCTGATATTTTCACCAAGATAGTATCCGTCTCCTTTCATCACATTTGCGACAAGCTGGGCATGATTGATATATATGCTCCAGCTTGAGGGGGATTGTTACAAAGTAGAGACCGGGCAGTCTGGCGATTTGACTATGACGTGCTGCAGTCCGGGCGGTCTGTCGGGTTCTCTCCTGCGGCTTGTTGCTGTCTTGTTGCTGTTGGTGCTCTGGCGGATTGTCATTCTGTCCCTGGCGACTTGGAGACCGGGCGACCTGGCGGTCTAGTGTGGCGGCTTGGTATCTTTCTCTTATGGTTGTCGGGCGGTTTGCCCATTCACCAAACCGCGCGGCTTGGCGACTTGTTTTTTTATTAAACCGCTTGTATATGAGATTTTTTAGTCCCACATTGTTTATTTATAATCTCTCTCATCTCCTCCATTATATAAAAGGGAGGCTATACCATATAATTGATACCTTTTTTGGAATACAAAAATTTCTGTTTGTCCATTTTCCGGACTTCCATTTTCTATTCGCACACTGTCATTGGATCTTTGTTGTGAAGTTCCGTTCGGACGACACTGTGGATCACTACAAGGCACGTCTTGTCGCAAAAGGCTTCACTCCGACTTATGGTGTGAATTATTTTGATACCTTCTCTCCCGTTGCTCGTGTCAGCACTATTCGGGTACTCCACTATGTAGCTGTCAATAAGGATTCACCCATTTCCCAACCGGAAGTCAATAATGCATTTCTCTATGATGTTCTTCAGGAGGATGTCTATATGGAGCAACCTCCTAGGTATGTTGCTCGGGGGGATACACGAGTATGCATGCTGAAGAAGGCCATCTATGACCTAAAGCAGAGCCCTCGGGCGTGGTTTGACAAGTTTAGTGGTATTATGGCGGCCGTGGGTTTTACAAGAAGTTCTAATGATCACTCATTGTTCATTCGTAAAACCTCCCTGGTTCTTGCCGTGTACGTGGATGATATTCTTCTCACTGGAGATGACCAAGCTGGGGTAGCCTTGACAAAGAAACATCTTCGTCAACACCTGGTCATGAAGGATATGGGCTCCCCAAAATACTTTCCGGGAATTTAAATCTCTCGAAAGCCCAACTCCTTGGTCCTCTCCCAGGGTAAGTATGCTCTTGATCTTCTGTTGGGAATTATGCCCTACAATGTTCCTTAGGATTTGAAGATGTATCACAAATCATGTTAAGGGGCATAATGTATTTTATGGGTGCTCTAGTTCATGCATGCAGGTAGTCCATGATTGGACAGGTGAAGAAAAATGAGTTTGGTAGTAAACTCAAAATTCGTCGAGCTCAGCTTGAAGTTCATCGAGCTCAGTTTGCAATTCGTCGAGCTTAGCTTAAAGATTGTCGAGCTCTGCTCAACACTTGTAGCGCTAAACCAAGAAAAATTGACTAAGGCAAAAAGCGCTGAGAGCATTGAGAAGATCACAGTTCGTCGAGCTCATCCCACAGATCGTCGAACGCAGCTAAAGCCAGAAAAACTGACTAAGGCAGAAGATAATCTCAGCTGAGATAGTTAAGAGGAAAACTGCTGAGACAGAAGATAATCTCAGCTGCAAAGCAAAAACCGCTGAGACCACTGTGAAGATAGCGCTGAGACAGAAACTTATCTCAGCTGATAAGAAGAAAGCATTGAGACAAAGGCCTCTCATAGCTGTTAAGAAGAAACCGCTGAGACCGCTGAGACTGAACCGCTTAGACAAATCTTGAGAAAGTTCACAAGTCCAGAAGCGCTGAGAGCCAAGACAAATGACATTGAGTGACTTAACATAACTCAACGCTTTATAGATTTCTGGAATATTTTCTAAGTCTAGATGGTGATGGCCATTGCTTACGTCATCAAAGTAAACTTACATGTCGCCATTGTGGGAAAGCTGCAGTGGTGCCGAAAGCTACCTTGTCCTTTTCTGAAGAAGGTGGGGCTCACCAATCCTTTGCTGGGACCACATACAAGTGTGTCATTGATTCACATCAATGCATATATAAAGGAAAAAAGAGAAGGGATTAGGGAAACGAACAACGAACGAAATAAATCAAACGAAAAAAAAGAAACAAATGTAGAAAATACAGAAAGGCGGCTAGACATCTTCTTCTTCACCAAGCCTGAAAGCTAAAGTCCAGTAGAGATAGCTGCAAAGGCAAAGGAAGTTAGCTGACGCTCTTCAAGCTCAGCAAGATAGTTCTTTCCAGAACAGAGGAGCTGATTCATCCATTTAACAAGCTGGTAGCTGCTCATCTGTGCAGTAGAGAAGAGTTAGTTGTAGAAGTGGACTAATTCCTTCTACAGCAAGTGTGCTGGACTGATATCTGCTCAGTCTAGCAATGTAGACTCAGAGATTTATCTCTGAGTTAGTTGTTTATTTTTCTTAGTTATTCTGTACTCTCTTCCTGTTGGATTCAGTTTATCTGAATATGAGTTTTGGGCACTTTGTGCCTAAGGTAGGTGACTAATTAGTCACTGAGATAGGTGGCCTATTGGGGTACTGTGGTAGGATCCAAGTGTGGATCTGAGTTGTAGGGCTTAATTGCCTGAGGTAGGAGAGTGTTGCTCTCTGATGTAGGATACAAGTGTGGATCTGAGGTAGGGCTGGCCTCCCAGCCTGAGTGTAGGGCCTTATGCATGAGGTAGGTGACTGGAGAGTCACTGAGCTATAGGTGACAAGTGTGTCACTGAGTTGTAGGCCTTGGAGGAGGCTGAGCTATAGGTACCTGATTGGGGTACTGAGCTGTAGGAGTGCTGCAGCACTTTGAGAGTAGGGTTGTGTGCCTTAAGCTGTAGGGTTGAGGAGCCTAAGTTGTAATCCTTATAAATAAGGATGAGGTAGGTGATCAGTGGATCACTGAGCTGTAAGAGCCCTGTAGGGCTCTGAGGTAGGAACCCAAATGGTTCTGAGTTTGGATTATGTGAAGAATCCGTGTTGTAGGCTGAGGGCCTGAGGTATAAGCTCTGAGGAGCATATTGGTTGAGTTTGTGCCTTGTCCAACATATCAGTTGGATAGGTGGGAGGGAAAGTGGATGTACCGAATTGGGAAACCACTATAAATCTTTGTGTTTGCTGTGTTGCTGGTTTTCTTTCTTATTGTAGGATTTAAGGACAAGCTCTAGATAGTTTAAGTTGAAATCAGTAAAGAACCAATAAAAGTTTCAAAGACCTATTCACCCCCCCCCCCTCTAGGTGATTAGCTAACCTTCAGTTAAATAAATTTCAAGTGGTATCAGAGGGAGGTTACTCAAAAAGGATTTAACAATCTGAGTATACCTCCAAGGTTAGCTATAAGATAAGATTATGGGGTCTGGAATGAACTATAAGGAGCTAGGGACCATGCCCATCTACAGGAAGGAAGGATTTGGCCAATGGAAGAAAAGGGCCAGATTGTTCATGGAAGCATCTGACCCTAGGATCTATGTAACAGTAGTGTAAGGTCCTTTTGTACCCACAAAGGCTTGCACCATAGATCCTACTGTGAGATTGCCTAAGGCATATTCAGAAATGGATAGAGATAAAGTGATTTTGTCCACCATGGACAAAAGGGCACAAAATATTATAGCCAGTGTCATTGATGACTCAACCTTACAAAATCTTGCACACTACAAGACCTCTAAGAAAATGTGGGACACCCTTGTGGTCTACATGGAAGGCTCTGAGGAAGTTAGAGATGATAGAAAGTCCATGCTCAATCAAGAGTATAAGGCCTTCAGGCAAAGAAAATCTGAAAAAGTTGCTGACTGTTTTGAAAGGTTCTTTAGAACAGTCAATGAACAAAGAACCTATGGTAGGACCTTCAACAACTATGAGTTGAATGACAAGTTACTTAGATCTCTCACTAGAGATTGGGACACCAAGATTTGTGCCATTAGGGAAATGGCTAAGTGAGCAGACACTCCTCCACCAACACTCTTTTGAAAGCTGCAGTCCTATGAAATACAGCTGGCTGCTAGACAAGAAGAGGAGAAGAGTAGCCAATTCAAGTCCAAGGACAAGTCTGTGGCATTCAAGGCAGAAACCCCAAGAAGAAGCAGAAGAAAGACACCCTCACCACCAAGGAGGGAAGTTGAATCTAGCTCAGAAAATTCTGATCCAAGCTCATCAGACAACCACATGTCTGATAATGATCTAGCTGCCTTCTTCAGGCAATTTTAGAAGTTCATAAAGAATAAGGACTGGAAGAGCAAGCCATCTTCATCTTCTTATCACAGGAAGTCATCCAAGGATGACAGGTATGTCTCTAAAACTAGTAAACAGATTTTTTCTAATGTCATCTGTTATTGTTGCAACAAGGATGGGCATGTCATTGTTGACTGCCAAGTCAAAAGAAAGGAAGAAGATGAGAAGAAGAAGAAAAAGCATCACCATCACCATAAGGGCAAGGAATAAGGAGATGTCCTTTGTGGCTAAGGAGAGAAACTAGACAGATTCTTCATCCTCAGAATCTGAAGATGAAGAGGAAGAAGCCTATATAGGGCTGATATCTATTGCTGTAGATCTAGGAGAAGAGAGGAATATCCTACTGCTAGGATAGGAATCAGGACCCCTTTGTCACACTCAGACAGTGACAATAAGGAGGATGAAGAAGACTATGGATGCCATGGTTTGATGGCAATGACTGAAGAAGAAAGAAGTCATCCAGATTCAGAATCAATCAAGGTACAACCTATTTTCTATTCTGCATCTTCCTTTGACTATGAGACCAGTCCAGATACTGGTGCATCTTCATCCTATGATAAAGATTGCTCAGAATCTGAGACTGATGTCAATCAATTGATTGACAAGTATGGAGTACTCCTAGATGCTCTAAAGAAGAGCAGAATTCTTACCAAAAGGCAAGGCAAGGAGATAGAAGTCCTAATGCCTTATAAAACTCTTTATAACAATATATTTATTGAGTTCTATAAGAAAAGTCATGAGGTGTCTGAACCCAAGAAAATTCTTGAGTGTCAGACTTTGCTTCTGGAAGAGAAGAAAAAGCATATTAGATATTTGGAGCAAAAGTTCACAGAGAGATTGGAGATTGTGATTAACCCTTCTCAGTCACAGGGTCAGTTGCCAAAAGCTGCAACTTGCCCAGTCCCTGATAAGCTGGGTATTAATCACATCAATCATCATTTCAAATTTGAATTCAAAGATAAGAAGACAGTATTTCAAAAGGCAAATTCACCTTCTAAAACTGTCAAGTTTGCACCACTCCAGAAGGATCAATCAAATGTGTGTCCACCAGTGGGGTGAAGGTACATGATCCAAGAAAGAGTGATATTGTCCACTCTAGCAACAAAGTTCAGGAGAAGTTCTTTAGATTTGGATCCAAATATCCTTTATCTAAGGAAATGAGTTAGTCCACTAGATGGCAGGCTCTAAAAATACATCAGGCCCACACTGGACCAGCTATATTTAGTCCCTCAGCACCTTCACTCAGGAAGAAGAGGGCAACATCATGCAATGCTCATCCAGCAAAGTCTGGTGTTGCTCACATCTCTCATGGACAACAATTCTGTGTTGGCCTAAAGAGAAGATACAACATTCATAAATGTTGGTGTTGTGGGAAAGTGAGTTACTTTGTTATTGATTGTTGGCATAACCTGAATGTGACTAGTAGAAAGAAGGGTGCTCAGCCCAGGGAGAGAGTTGGGCAAAAGTTTTATGATGCTAACAAGAACCTAGGACCCAATTATCATTGGGTGTCTAAGGGTAAATGAATTCTGTTTTGCAGGATACTCCAAGTACCTGTCTAATTAAGACTTGGTATTTGGACAATGGGTGTTCTAGGCAAATGTTTGGGATAGGATAGTTGCTCTAGGAATATACTCCAGGAAAAGCAACAAATTAAGGTTGAGGCTGTCATGAATGTAATCCTCAAAAGCTAGACGAAGCAAGCCTCAAGGTAAGTCACTCTCTCCTATATAGAGATTAAGTTTGCTAATTGATTAGTTATGCTAGATGTGCTCAGGCTGAACCAAATCAAGCACACCAAATATAAAATAGTGATTCAATTATCTACACTGTTAATTTTTGTAGGCTTTATTCTAAAATTCAAAAAACTTATTAGCAAGTTTTAAGGTAAACCAAAGCATAAATTGGAGTGCCAATAAAACTGGTTCATTAACATGTGAGGTCCCCTTCTATTTAAAAGTAGTAAATTTTTCATTAAGTCAAAAAGATTGTACATCCAATCAGTAAGAGAAGCCTCAAATTAAACATTCATTGAATAAGTAGAAGAAAAGTTGAGGGTGGAAAAATCAAAGCACTAAATCTCATGTTTCATAACAGGAAGCGTAACGCAACCCGTTAAAACGAAATGAATAAGTTATAGGCTAAAAAATGCTTAATTGATAATTGAACACTTTTAGTATAAATAGAAAGGTGACAAGAAATGAAAAGTCACTCCACTCTTTAAAAGCCTTAACCCTATCCATCGAGACCGAAACCCTCTCAGCGTCTTGCCACACTAGTTCAATGGCTCCAAATGTCATCAAGGAGCTCCAGGAAGGGTACAAAATTGTTAGGGATGGATTCAGTCATTCCTCTCCAGAGATTAAAGCAGTGATAAGGATGATTGAAATCACAGGCCTGGATTACACCCTATTTGAACCCTCCACCATTCTTAAAAAGTAGTCAGTAGAATTCTTCTCGAACATTAAAGTGTCCTCCTCTCAAAACTCTCTTAAGTCTAAGATTGAAGATATCAAAATTAAGATAAACCCTAAGAGACTAGGAATAGCCCTTCATATACCATTCGTCAACCCTAGCAAGGAATAAGAGCCCGCCGACACGGATAGAGACAGTGCTCTCAGATGGTGTGATACAATGAGGCCAAATCTGGGTCTTTTAAACGGAAATTCTTCAATCAGAGAGGCAAATTGCTAGCAGATATTGTTGGGAAAACCCTTATCTGCAAACCTGTAACACATGACACTATCTCCAGGTCCATGTTTGATGTCATGACCAGAATTATCTTGAATATAAAGACCTCATGGTCTTCTCTCATCTATCAGAGATTAGTAGAATATATACCCTCTCCAAACATGGGCAGAATTCTTTCCTTATACCTAGTGAACACCTATCATGATACTTTCAAACAGGAACATAGTGTGAAGATTCACTACCTAAAAAGAATAGACATCAAGACTTTGGACAGATTCACTAGGGTCCTACCAATGAGCTAACCTTAAGGAATAAAGGACTCCTCTAAGGGTACAAGGAAGAAACCTACTTGGGAAGAAAGAACTACCAGCCCTGAACCAGAGCTTGGATCATCCTCTCCAGCTGATATTGGTCTGCAGGTTGACTTATCACTCAGTCAATCCTCTGCAAACATTCAACTCCAGAACATTGTTGTGCATGTTGATAAAATCCATGCCATCCTTAGATCAGGACAAGTGTCATAGATTGGCAATGAGGAAGAAGTTATTGCAAAAGATGAGGCAGATATGACAGATATTAATGATGTAGTTGTAATTGATGATATTCCTACTACAGATGATAACCATGAGCCTTCTGAAGCTTTAGATACTTATCTAGATAGGTCAAGCCCAGAGAAGGATGCTCAGTCTGAGGGGGAGCATGATCAGATGGATTTGACAAACTTAGATCAAGTTGTCAACAAAATAGTTGAGTCTGCACACACTACAGGTAATACCCATAACCTCTTAATTAGCAATGTTAATACAGCTTTAGCTAAGGAAATGTTTCCTCCTATAGGTGTTGTAGTTGAGGGGGAGCCTTCTCAGATCCCTTCTCAGAATGTTGTACCTCCACCTATGAGCCATACTTCTTCTACCCCCATCTCCAATGAGGAATTTCTAAACCAAATCAAAGCACTCTTGGATGCTCAGACCATAACCCTCAAGGAGTATGTTGATCAATCGGTTGCCAAACTAAGGGATGACTTGACAACCAAAGTCAATGAAAATAAAGAAGAAATCTCTCACTTAAACAAACAGGTCACAACCTGGTTTGATAGGGCTGGAACTGTTGGCATCATACTGACCACCCTCATGCAATCCTTGGACACAAGCCAAAAACTCTCTGCAACTGACATAGGATATGTCAAGAATTATGTAAGTGCAACTGATGAGGTGATCAAGGGTGCAGCAGATCATGTAAATCAGTATATCACCAATGTTGTCTTCTAATCTATAAAGGAGGTAATACTTCTGAAAGATGAGCTGCTTGCTGACAATGAAAGAATATTCAACTCTATATCAAGCAAGAATGAAGCCAACACCACCTTACTGCAAAAGACCATCTCTAAAGAAGGTAGAAAGGGGTAGAGCAGCCATTCTAAGGCAACATGACTCATCGAAGATCAAGCCTTCAATGTAATTCAAGGCACCGTGGTGGCACTACACCTGCCCCTCCTAGATAGAAATAGGCCAGAGGACCTAGAATTCCCAGTACAAGCTAGAATTGCACAGGATGCACAACTTGCTACCAGAAGAAAGAGGGAAGGAACTCAAATGGCTGTAGAGTTCATGTAAAAGAGGAGTGCTGAGAACAGAGATGATCCAAACTATGAACAGCTAAGTGATGCCTCTGAGTACATCATTATCAATGCTTGGGTAAGCTATGGACAAATCTTAAAAAATATTGATAGTGTATATCCTTTTGAGGAATGGATAAAGCATCTGGAAAGAAATTCCCTAAGGGAAAGAGTATTCAAGGAGAATGTGGTAAGGAAGTGCAACCCCATGAAAATGCCTCTCAGATATATTCCAAAACCATTCCTCTACTTCAAGTGGCAGAAGAACAAGGCTGAAAGCTTGAAGAAGACTGCTGCAACCAAGGATGCTGGTGCAAGTTCATCAAAGAACAGCGGATAGAAGACTGCTAGACTTAAGCTTATTTAAAAAATTGTCAAATATATATTTTGTAATGAATATGAACAGTGTAAAAGCTTCAAATCTCTATCAAGGAAATGAATATGTTTTGGCCCTGACTACATTGATGTGACAAATGTGCATGAAATTTTCACTTACATGGATGTGTTTGATAAATATGTTATTCCTTGACAGATATCATATAATCACAAATTTTACCTACTATAGTTTGACTAAAGATATCTAAATTACTTAATGATTAGGTTCATCTTGATCATAATGTTTACCTGGTTAATGATTAATAAAGCTTTTGTTGTTAATCATACTATCAACTTGTCAATGATTGATAATTCACTTGTACCGTTGATCTTTCAATCATAGTGCTAAGCCATATCATCTAGGGGGAGTTATCCTATACTGGGATGGCTAGTTGTCATGATAATATTTCATTAGACCTATCATGATATTTCTTGTGTTAATGCACCTTAGCATGGATGTGTGTTCTGCCTTCTTCAAATAGGGGGAGATTGTTGGGAATTGTGCCATACAATGTTACTCAGGATTTGAAGAGGCATCACCAATCATGTAAAGGGGCATAATGTATTTGATGAGTGCTCTAGTTCATGCATGAAGGTAGTCCATGATTGGACAGGTGAAGAAAAATGATTTTGGTGGTAAGCTCAAAATTCGTCGAGCTCAACTTGAAGTTCGTCGAGCTCAGTTTGCAATTTGTCGAGCTCAGCTTAAAGATCGTCGAGCTCTGCAAAACACTTGTCATGCTAAAGCCAGAAAAATTGACTAAGGCAAAAAACACTGAGACCACTGAGAAGATCAAAGTTTGTCGAGCTCAGCCCAGAGATCGTCGAACGTAGTTAAATCCAAAAAGCTGGCTAAGGCAAAAAGCGCTAAGACAACTGAGATAGCTGAGAAGAAGGCATTGAGACCGCTAAGACAGCTGAGACAACTGAGAAGAATGTGTCAGCTTAACCGATGAGACAAAACTAGCTGGATTTCTCTTAGTCCAGAAGCATTGGGTGAAGCAGGTTCACTCAATGCTTCTAATGAAAAAGGAAGTGCTAAGACAAAACTAGCTGGATTTCTCTAAGTCTAGAAGCGTTGAGTGAAGCAGGTTCACTCAACACTTCTAATAAAGAAGAAAGCGCTGAGACAAAACTAGTTGGATTTCTCTAAATCCAGAAGCGATGAGTGAAGTAGGGTCACTCAACACTTCTAATAAAGAAGGAAGCCCTGAGATAGTTAAGAGGAAAACTGTTAAGACAGTAGATAGTCTTAGTTGTGAAGCAAAAACCGCTGAGACTGCTATGAAGAAACCGCTGAGACAAAAACTTGTCTCAACTGATAAGAAGAAAGCATTGTGACAAAGGCCTGTCATAGCTATTAAGAAGAAACCGTTGAGACCGCTGAGACAGAACTACTGAGACAAATCCAGAGAAAGTACACAAGTCCACAAGCGCTGAGAGACAAGACAAATGACGTTGAGTGACTTAACATCACTTAACGCTTTATGGATTTCTAGAATATTTTTTAAGTCCAGATGGTGTTGACCATTGCTGACGTCATCAAAGCCAACTTACATGTAATCGTTGCGGGAAAGTTGGAGTGGCGCCGAAAGCTGCCTTGTGCTTTTCTGAAGAAGGTGGGGCTCACCAATCCTTGGTTGGGCCCACATACAAGTGTGTCGTTGATTCAAATCAACGCATATAAAAAGGAAAAATAAAAGGGGATTAGGGAAACGAACAACGAACGAAATAGATCGAACGAAAAAAAAAGGAACAAACGCAGAAAATACAGAAAGGTAGATGGACATCATCTTCTCCACCAAGCTTGAAAGCTAAAGTCCAGCAGAGATAGCCGCAAAGGCAAAGGAAGTTAGCTGAAGCTCTTCAAGCTCAGCAAGATAGTTTGTTCCAGAATAGAGGAGCTGATTCATCCATTTAGCAAGCTGGTAGTTGTTTATTTTTCTTAATTATTCTGTACTCTCTTCCTGTAGGATTCAGTTTATCTGAATATGAGTGTAGGGCACTTTGTGCCCGTGGTAGGTGACTAATTAGTCACTGAGGTAGGTGCCCTGTTTGGGTACTGAGGTAGGATCAGAACATTGGAAGACCTTTTGAGACTGTGTGTGTGTTGGATAGAGGGGAGCCATGGGAAAGACTCTTACCACTGGTGGAATTCTCCTATAACAACATTCACCATGCCAGCATCGGGATGGCACCCCATGAAGCCCTTTACGGAAGAAGGTGTAGAACTCCCTTGTCATGGGTACAAGATGAAGACCCGATGGTTTTAGGAATTGAGTTCATCGATAATACTGATGCGGTTGTTAGACTAATACGGGACCGCATGCTTGAGGCTCAAAGTCAGCAGGCTAAATATTTTAATGCAAAGCACTGGATGGTAGAATTTCAGGTGGGTGACAAAGCCTTCCTAAAAATCCGACCGATGCATGGAGTGTCACGGGTACGTGGTGTGAAAAAGCTAAGCCGAAGGTACGTTGGGCCTTACACTATATTGGAAAGAATTGGCTCTTTGGCCTACCGGTTGGAGTTACCACCAGATCTGGAGAACCTTCATGATGTATTCCATGTGTTGTCTCACCGGAAGGTGCTGTTGCTTCCCGATCAACATATTCCCACCATTAATGGAGCAGTAGCAACCGATAAATCTATACGACTAGAGCCGGTGCGGATAGTAGACAATAAGACAAGGAGCCTGCGCCACAAGAGTGTTACTTTGGTAAAGGTGTTGTGGTATAACCATGGGAAGGAGGAATATACATGGGAGCTGGTGGACTTGATGCAAAAGCGCTACCCAGAGTTGTTTCCTCAAGGTAACTTTAAAAGCATATTTTATTTTATTTTGTGCTTTTCTCTCCCCATAGCCTAGGCCTGATTTCGGGGACGAAATCTTTTTTATTTTGTTTATATGATTTGTAACATCCCAATTCGCGCCAGGCACCTCATGCACACTTTTAAGTCAGGAGAGTTGACTTGGGCTCAGGGAGTGCTGGCAGTTAGGACTGCACTCGAGTAAGGGAGGTGAAGTTTGTCCAGAGTAGGACACGGGTAGTGCCACAGGCGTATCGCTACCCGTGTGGTTCTCTGGTGTCTCTGCGTCTTCTTTGTGAAATCTCCAGAGAAGGACATGGGTAGTGACACGGGCGTGTCCCTACCCATGTGTATATATTCATCGAGGAGAGCCCGACTAGCACCATCGACCGTGTTCCTCCCGACAAGGACACGGGTAGTGACACGGGCATGTCCCTATACGTGTGTGTCCATGCAGCAGCTCGACGATTCATCGAGCGGAGATCGACGAATCGTCGATCGTGTTCCTCCCGAGTAGGACACAGGTAGTGACACGAGCGTGTCCCTACATGTGTGTGTCCAAGCAACAACTCGACGATTCATCGAGCAGAGCTCGACAAATCGTCGACCACATTCATCCCGAGCAAGACACGGGTAGTGACATGGAAGTGTCCCTACCCGTGTAGTTCAATTTCATGTTTTGGTGAATTTTTCGGTCGCGTTGTTTCTAAGTGACTCATTTACTGAGTTGATTAGCGGTCCAATCACAGGCCGACACATGACTATGCAGTTACCCAAACTTCCTACATAAAAAGGGGAGAAAACCCTAGCCGTTTCTAGTGTTCCTTCCAAGCCCTGCTGTAAGAAATTTCTGGAGAAGAAGAAGGTGCTGGAGCCGATTTGTCTTCCTATAAAGGACGAACACCAACCAGCGGGAAGAAGATGTCGCCGAGAAGGGTGACAAGATCTATGGTTAGAAATGCCGGAAATGCCGGAAATGAGGTGAGCTTCCTACCCTCTCCCTTGGTGCTAGATCTTTAGTTACTTCTAGGAGAGATATCGACTCAAAAGGGTCTTGATTTGTGAGAAGAACGTTTCTAGGAAAAGGCCTTGCTAGGACTTGTGTCCTAGGATTTAGAGTCTTCAATCTTTCCCTCACTTCAATTGCAGTTTGTGGATTGGTTTCATGAAGAGAAGTGGCCTTATGAGGGTGAATAAGGGAGGAGAAATTCTGGATGTTATTTGAAAGTTTTGTTGAAGGAAGAAGACGAACCGATTTCGTTCGATCTGCTTTAAGATGCGCGCAGAAATCTATTTTCTGCGCGCAACAACCTTTGATGCCATTTTTAGACATAATGCGGCCAGAAATGAGTTTTTGACTAAACATAAAAGTCGTAGCCCTTGGAAATACCTTTCCAATGAGTGGTTAAACGCCTTCACCAGATTCCTGTAGACTCAGGAATCCCCGTTTGAAATTGTTGTACAGTAGTCATTCCTGCTCATGTAATTTCCTTGTTTGTTTTGTATCGGCTTTGGGTGTTATAAAGATCGTAGTACGTTAACGTTAATGTTTTGTTGAAATGTAGTCCAAAGGTGGTTGTGATAAATTGTGTTAATAACATTTGTTGGATAGATCCCTAATGAACAAATGATGTGAAAAGTGTACTTGATCGAGGTGATGTGGTGGAGGTAGAGAGCAAATGGATTGACGAGTTGGCATGGTGGGAATGATTTAAATATGTGAAATAATGAGAACATACTTGCCAGTGGTAATGAGTTGAATAATGATGAGTTTGGCTTGAATATGCTGTATATAATTAGTATTGACAGTTATGAACAAATGGTTATGGTCTTAGATGATGGATGTGTGAAGTATCCTTACACAGATAATGGGGTGCGTGGTTGTGAAATGGTGTAAGTGAGGGTGTTTGACCGCACTGGCTTGGTAATGATGAGAAGATACATAAGTGGACGGTTGGGCTTGGTCCTCGATGTTCATTCCCGAGGCTCCTTTCGTGCCAAGTGGACGGTTGGGCTTGGTTCTCGTGTTTTTTTCGAGGCTCCTCCTGCGCCACGATGATGTGGAATTGCATGCGGTGTGAGTCGACATGCATTATCGTAATCCTTGGTAAAGGATAGTGTGGCGGGTCTATGGGCTCGCTAGTCGTCACACCGACGGGAGCTGACTGATAGACTTTGGGTGGTTGGGCATGGTCCTCGATGCACATTCCCGGGGCTCCTTCCATGCCAAGTGTACAGTTGTGCTTGGTCCTCGTGCCTTTTTCGAGGCTCCTTCCGGGTCACAACATAGGCCAGTTCGGGGCTTGGTTCTCGGTGCACATCTACCCGAGACTCCCGCTGAGCCGTAATACGCAGGTTAGCTCCGTTGTTAGCATTGAGGCGTATGGAGGCCTAGGACAAGTAGTGTGGATGTCAGCCTAGTAGTGGAGATGCCCGCTCAACTATCACCACCTGGCTACGACGGTTGATGCCTGAGAGGTTAGCCACCTGCTCGAAAAGTGGGAACTACAAGTCTGTGTCGACATAGCAGTTGCATGTACATGATCATGGGTGAGTCATTGTATTGCATTCATGTCATTACCTTGCATTCAAGTCATTACATTGCATTGCATACACAAGATCCTCATCGTATAAGTTTGTATGGGCACTCTTATACGATGTGTTACTTTACTGTTGAGCTGATCCTTAACTTATAAGTTTGTATGGGCATTCTTATAAGTTAAGTTACTTTCCTGTTGTAAATCTATATGCTTAGATGGATTGATATAGCTTGAGTAGAATTGCTAGACTAGAATGCTGATAATATTGTGTTACATTATTTCTATTGTACTTATTACATGTATACTTACTCCACTTGCTTGTACCACTACTTATAAAAATATATTGTACCTTTGTTCCATTATCCGCCCGGTGCCGAGGAGTCGCCGGGGGAGCGGATGTGATAACCACTTAGTCTTTTTGGAAAACAGTTGCTACGTCTTCCTTTTAGGTGGAAACCCCGTAGTCAGAGCAGCTGTAGATTTTGCAGCAGGATAGCCAGGCCAGGACGATAGGGCCTGAAGGGACGGTGCCTTTGATACCGTCAGTGACCGATGTGAGTTGAGACACTCATGATGTAGCCTTTTTGGGCAAGTTTTACCCGTACTCTGATATTTTAGAAGCTTGTTGTACCTCTTTTCTTGATGTACTTTTGGAATAATTTACTTATGTATGGATTGACTTCTATTTCATATTTTTGTTTGGGTTGGCATTGGATGATATTGTTTAATGGTCGGCATACTAGGCGGCTTGTGGTGTAGACCAACACGTGCATTGGTGCCCCCGCAAGGCGGCTGTTCTGGGCATAAGACTCCCCTCCTTGTCGTGTTTGTGTTCCGGGAGGGGGGGAGTCTTACAAACTCAGTGACACACTTGTCACCTACAGCTCAGTGACTCTCTAGATGCCTACCTCAGGCACAAGGCCCTATAATCAAGTTGGGAGGACAGCCCTACCTCAGATCCACACTTAGATCCTCCCTCAGAGAGCAAACACTCTCCTACCTCAGGCAATTAAGCCATACATCTTAGATCCACACTTGGATCCTACCTCAGTACCCAAATAGGGCACCTACCTCAGTGACTAATTAGTCACCTACCACGGGCACAAAGTGCCCTACACTCATATTCAGATAAACTGAATCCTACAGGAAGAGAGTACAGAATAATTAAGAAAAATAAACTAACTCTTTTCTGCACACTTGCTGTAGAAGGAATTAGTCATTTTCTACAGCTAACTCTTTTCTGCTGCACAGATGAGCAGCTACCAGCTTGCTAAATGGATGAATCAGCTCCTCTATTCTGGAACGAACTATCTTGCTGAGCTTGAAGAGCTTCAGCTAACTTCCTTTGCCTTTGCGGCTATCTCTGCTGGACTTTAGCTTTCAAGCTTGGTGGAGAAGATGATGTCCATCTACCTTTCTGTATTTTCTGCGTTTGTTCCTTTTTTTTTCATTCGATCTATTTCGTTCGTTGTTCGTTTCCCTAATACCCTTTTATTTTTCCTTTTTATATGCGTTGATTTGAATCAACGACACACTTGTATGTGGGCCCAACCAAGGATTGGTGAGCCCCACCTTCTTCAGAAAAGCACAAGGCAGCTTTCGGCGCCACTCCAACTTTCCCGCAACGATTACATGTAAGTTGGCTTTGATGACGTCAGCAATGGTCAACACCATCTGGACTTAAAAAATATTCTAGAAATCCATAAAGCGTTAAGTGATGTTAAGTCACTCAACGTCATTTGTCTTGTCTCTCAGCGCTTGTGGACTTGTGTACTTTCTCTGAATTTATCTCAGTAGTTCTGTCTCAGCGGTCTCAACGGTTTCTTCTTAATAGCTATGACAGGCCTTTGTCTCAATGCTTTCTTCTTATCAGTTGAGACAAGTTTTTGTCTCAGCGGTTTCTTCATAGTAGTCTCAGCGGTTTTTGCTTCACAACTAAGACTATCTACTGTCTTAACAGTTTTCCTCTTAACTATCTCAGGGCTTCCTTATTTATTAGAAGTGTTGAGTGACCCTGCTTCACTCATCGCTTCTGGATTTAGAGAAATCCAGCTAGTTTTGTCTCAGCGCTTTCTTCTTTATTAGAAGTGTTGAGTGAACCTGCTTCACTCAACGCTTCTAGACTTAGAGAAATCCAGCTAGTTTTGTCTTAGCACTTCCTTCTTCATTAGAAGTATTGAGTGAACCTGCTTCACCCAATGCTTCTGGACTAAGAGAAATCCAGCTAGTTTTGTCTCATCGGTTAAGCTGACACATTCTTCTCAGTTGTCTCAGTTGTCTTAGCGGTCTCAATGCCTTCTTCTCAGCTATCTCAGTTGTCTTAGCGCTTTTTGCCTTAGCCAGCTTTTTGGATTTAACTACGTTCGACGATCTCTGGGCTGAGCTCGACAAACTTTGATCTTCTCAGTGGTCTCAGTGTTTTTTGCCTTAGTCAATTTTTCTGGCTTTAGCATGACAAGTGTTTTGCAGAGCTCGACGATCTTTAAGCTGAGCTCGACAAATTGCAAACTGAGCTCGACGAACTTCAAGTTGAGCTCGACGAATTTTGAGCTTACCACCAAAATCATTTTTCTTCACCTGTCCAATCATGGACTACCTTCATGCATGAACTAGAGCACTCATCAAATACATTATGCCCCTTTACATGATTGGTGATGCCTCTTCAAATCCTGAGTAACATTGTATGGCACAATTCCCAACAATCTCCCCCTATTTGAAGAAGGCAGAACACACATCCATGCTAAGGTGCATTAACACAAGAAATATCATGATAGATCTAATGAAATATTATCATGACAACTAGCCATCCCAGTATAGGATAACTCCCCCTAGATGATATGGCTTAGCACTATGATTGAAAGATCAACGGTACAAGTGAATTATCAATCATTGACAAGTTGATAGTATGATTAACAACAAAAGCTTTATTAATCATTAACCAGGTAAACATTATGATCAAGATGAACCTAATCATTAAGTAATTTAGATATCTTTAGTCAAACTATAGTAGGTAAAATTTGTGATTATAAGATATCTGTCAAGGAATAGCATATTTATCAAACACAGCCATGTAAGTGAAAATTTCATGCACATTTGTCACATCAATGTAGTCAGGGCCAAAACATATTCATTTCCTTGATAGAGATTTGAAGCTTTTACACTGTTCATATTCATTACAAAATATATATTTGACAATTTTTTAAATAAGCTTAAGTCTAGCAGTCTTCTATCCGCTGTTCTTTGATGAACTTGCACCAGCATCCTTGGTTGCAGCAGTCTTCTTCAAGCTTTCAGCCTTGTTCTTCTGCCACTTGAAGTAGAGGAATGGTTTTGGAATATATCTGAGAGGCATTTTCATGGGGTTGCACTTCCTTACCACATTCTCCTTGAATACTCTTTCCCTTAGGGAATTTCTTTCCAGATGCTTTATCCATTCCTCAAAAGGATATACACTATCAATATTTTTTAAGATTTGTCCATAGCTTACCCAAGCATTGATAATGATGTACTCAGAGGCATCACTTAGCTGTTCATAGTTTGGATCATCTCTGTTCTCAGCACTCCTCTTTGACATGAACTCTACAGCCATTTGAGTTCCTTCCCTCTTTCTTCTGGTAGCAAGTTGTGCATCCTGTGCAATTCTAGCTTGTACTGGGAAGTCTAGGTCCTCTGGCCTATTTCTATCTAGGTGGGGCAGGTGTAGTGCCACCACGATGCCTTGAATTACATTGAAGGCTTGATCTTCAATGAGTCATGTTGCCTTAGAATGGCTGCTCTACCCCTTTCTACCTTCTTTAGAGATGGTCTTTTGCAGTAAGGTGGTGTTGGCTTCATTCTTGCTTGATATAGAGTTGAATATTCTTTCATTGTCAGCAAGCAGCTCATCTTTCAGAAGTATTACCTCCTTTATAGATTGGAAGACAACATTGGTGATATACTGATTTACATGATCTGCTGCACCCTTGATCACCTCATCAGTTGCACTTACATAATTCTTGACATATCCTATGTCAGCTGCAGAGAGTTTTTGGCTTGTGTCTAAGGATTGTATGAGGGTGGTCAGTATGATGCCAACAGTTCCAGCCCTATCAAACCAGGTTGTGACCTGTTTGTTTAAGTGAGAGATTTCTTCTTTATTTTCATTGACTTTGGTTGTCAAGTCATCCCTTAGTTTGGCAACCGATTGATCAACATACTCCTTGAGGGTTATGGTCTGAGCATCCAAGAGTACTTTGATTTGGTTTAGAAATTCCTCATTGGAGATGGGGGTAGAAGAAGTATGGCTCATAGGTGGAGGTACAACATTCTGAGAAGGGATCTGAGAAGGCCCCCCCTCAACTACAACACCTATAGGAGGAAACATTTCCTTAGCTAAAGCTGTATTAACATTGCTAATTAAGAGGTTATGGGTATTACCTGTAGTGTGTGCAGACTCAACTATTTTGTTGACAACTTGATCTAAGTTTGTCAAATCCATCTGATCATGCTCCCCCTCAGACTGAGCATCCTTCTCTGGGCTTGACCTATCTAGATAAGTATCTAAAGCTTCAGAAGGCTCATGGTTATCATCTGTAGTAGGAATATCATCAATTACAGCTACATCATTAATATCTGTCATATCTGCCTCATCTTTTGCAATAACTTCTTCCTCATTGCCAATCTATGACACTTGTCCTGATCTAAGGATGGCATGGATTTTATCAACATGCACAACAATGTCCTGGAGTTGAATGTTTGCAGAGGATTGACTGAGTGATAAGTCAACCTGCAGACCAATATCAGCTGGAGAGGATGATCCAAGCTCTGGTTCAGGGCTCGTAGTTCTTTCTTCCCAAGTAGGTTTCTTCCTTGTACCCTTAGAGGAGTCCTTTATTCCTTAAGGTTAGCTCATTGGTAGGACCCTAGTGAATCTGTCCAAAGTCTTGATGTCTATTCTTTTTAGGTAGTGAATCTTCACACTATGTTCCTGTTTGAAAGTATCATGATAGGTGTTCACTAGGTATAAGGAAAGAATTCTGCCCATATTTGGAGAGGGTATATATTCTACTAATCTCTGAGTCAGTTGTTTATTTTTATTAATCATTCTGTACTCTCTTCCTGTAGGATTCAGTTTATCTGAATATGAGTGTAGGGCACTTTGTGCCCGTGGTAGGTGACTAATTAGTCACTGAGGTAGGTGCCCTGTTTGGGTACTGAGGTAGGATCCAAGTGTGGATCTAAGATGTATGGATTAATTGCCTGAGGTAGGAGAGTGTTGCTCTCTGAGGGAGGATCTAAGTGTGGATCTGAGGTAGGGCTGTCCTCCCAACTTGATTATAGGGCCTTGTACCTGAGGTAGGCATCTAGAGAGTCACTGAGCTATAGGTGACAAGTGTGTCACTGAGTTTGTAAGACTCCCCCCCTCCGGGAACACAAACACGACAAGGAGGGGAGTCTTATGCCCAGAACAGCCGCCTTGCGGTGGCACCAATGCACGTGTTGGTCTACACCACAAGCCGCCTAGTATGCCGACCATTAAACAATATCATCCAATGCCAACCCAAACAAAAATATGAAATAGAAGTCAATCCATACATAAGTAAATTATTCCAAAAGTACATCAAGAAAAGAGGTACAACAAGCTTCTAAAATATCATAGTACGGGTAAAACTTGCCCAAAAAGGCTACATCATGAGTGTCTCAACTCACATCAGTCACTGACGGTATCAAAGGCACCGTCTCTTCAGGCCCTATCGTCCTGGCCTGGCTATCCTGCTGCAAAAACTACAGCTGCTCTGACTACGGGGTTTCCACCTAAAAGGAAGACGTAACAACCATTAGCCAAAAAGACTAAGTGGTTATCACATCTGCTCCCCCGACGACTCCTCGGCACCGGGCGGATAATGGAACAAGGGTACAATATATTTTTATAAGTAGTGGTACAAGCGAGTGGAGTAAGTATACATGTAATAAGTACAATAGAAATAATGTAACACAATATTTTTAGCATTCTAGTCTAGCAATTCTACTCAAGCTACATCAATCCATCTAAGCATATAGATTTACAACAGGAAAGTAACTTAACTTATAAGAATGCCCATACAAACTTATAAGTTAAGGATCAGCTCAACAGTAAAGTAACACATCGTATAAGAGTGCCCATACAAACTTATACGATGAGGATCTTGTGTATGCAATGCAATGTAATGACTTGAATGCAAGGTAATGACATGAATGCAATACAATGACTCACCCATGATCATGTACATGCAACTGCTATGTCGACACAGACTTGTAGTTCCCACTTTTCGAGCAGGTGGCTAACCTCTCAGGCATCAAACGTCGTAGCCAGGTGGTGATAGTTGAGCGGGCATCTCCACTACTAGGCTGACATCCACACTACCTGTCCTAGGCCTCCATACGCCTCAATGCTAAGAACACAACAACGGAGCTAACCTGCGTATTACGGCTCAGCGGGAGTCTCGGGTAGATGTGCACCGAGAACCAAGCCCCGAACTGGCCTATGTTGTGACCCGGAAGGAGCCTCGAAAAAGGCACGAGGACCAAGCACAAATGTACACTTGGCATGGAAGGAGCCCCGGGAATGTGCACCGAGGACCATGCCCAACCACCCAAAGTCTATCAGTCAGCTCCCGTCGGTGTGATGACTCGCGAGCCCATAGACCCGCCACACTATCCTTTACCAAGGATTACGATAACGCATGTCGACTCACACCGCATGCAATTCCACATCATCGTGGCACAGGAGGACCCTCGAAAAAAACACGAGAACCAAGCCCAACCGTCCACTTGGCACGAAAGGAGCCTCAGGAATGAACATCGAGGACCAAGCCCAACCATCCACTTATGTATCTTCTCATCATTACCAAGCCAGTGCGGTCAAACACTCTCACTTACACGATTTCACAACCCCGCACCCCATTATCTGTGTAAGGATACTTCACACATCCATCATCTAAGACCATAACCATTTGTTCATAACTGTCAATACTAATTATATACAGCATATTCAAGCCAAACTCATCATTATTCAACTCATTACCACTGGCAAGTATGTTCTCATTATTTCATATATTTAAATCATTCCCACCATGCTAACTCGTCAATCCGTTTGCTCTCTTCCTCCACCACATCACCTCGATCAAGTACACTTTTCACATCATTTGTTCATTAGGGATCTATCCAACAAATGTTATTAACACAATTTATCACAACCACCTTTGGACTACATTTCAACAAAACATTAACGTTAACGTACTACGATCTTTATAACACCCAAAGCCGATACAAAACAAACAAGGAAATTACATGAGCAGGAATGACTACTGTACAACAATTTCAAACGGGGATTCCTGAGTCTACAGGAATCTGGTGAAGGAGTTTAACCACTCATTGGAAAGGTATTTCCAAGGGCTACGACTTTTATGTTTAGTCAAAAACCCATTTCTGGCCGCATTATGTCTAAAAATGGCATCAAAGGTTGTTGCGCGCAGAAAATAGATTTCTGCGCGCATCTTAAAGCAGATCGAACGAAATCGGTTCGTCTTCTTCCTTCAACAAAACTTTCAAATAACATCCAGAATTTCTCCTCCCTTATTCACCCTCATAAGGCCACTTCTCTTCATGAAACCAATCCACAAACTGCAATTGAAGTGAGGGAAAGATTGAAGACTCTAAATCCTAGGACACAAGTCCTAGCAAGGCCTTTTCCTAGAAACGTTCTTCTCACAAATCAAGACCCTTTTGAGTCGATATCTCTCCTAGAAGTAACTAAAGATCTAGCACCAAGGGAGAGGGTAGGAAGCTCACCTCATTTCCGGCATTTCCGGCGTTTCTAGCCATAGATCTTGTCACCCTTCTCGGCGACATCTTCTTCCCGCTGGTTGGTGTTTGTCCTTTATAGGAAGACAAATCGGCTCCAGCACCTTCTTCTTCTCCAGAAATTTCTTACAGCAGGGCTTGGAAGGAACACTAGAAACGGCTAGGGTTTTCTCCCCTTTTTATGTAGGAAGTTTGGGTAACTGCATAGTCATGTGTCGGCCTGTGATTGGACCGCTAATCAACTCAGTAAATGAGTCACTTAGAAACAACGCGACCGAAAAATTCACCAAAACATGAAATTGAACTACACGGGTAGGGACACTTCCATGTCACTACCCGTGTCTTTCTCGGGATGAATGTGGTCGACGATTTGTCGAGCTCTGCTCGATGAATCGTCGAGTTGTTGCTTGGACACACACATGTAGGGACACGTTCGTGTCACTACCTGTGTCCTACTCGGGAGGAACACGATCGACGATTCGTCGATCTCCGCTCGATGAATCGTCGAGCTGCTGCATGGACACACACGTATAGGGACATGCCCGTGTCACTACCCGTGTCCTTCTCGGGAGGAACACGGTCGATGGTGCTAGTCGGGCTCTCCTCGATGAATATATACACATGGGTAGGGACACTCCCGTGTCACTACCCATGTCCTTCTCTGGAGATTTCACAAAGAAGACGCAGAGACACCAGAGAACCACACGGGTAGCGATACGCCTGTGGCACTACCCGTGTCCTACTATGGACAAACTTCACCTCCCTTACTCGAGTGCAGTCCTAACTGCCAGCACTCCCTGAGCCCAAGTCAACTCTCCTGACTTAAAAGTGTGCATGAGGGGCCTGGCGCGAATTAGGATGTTACAAATCATATAAACAAAATAAAAAAGATTTCATCCCCGAAATCAGGCCTAGGCTATGGGGAGAGAAAAGCACAAAATAAAATAAAATATGCTTTTAAAGTTACCTTGAGGAAACAACTCTGGGTAGCGCTTTTGCATCAAGTCCACCAGCTCCCATGTATATTCCTCCTTCCCATGGTTATACCACAACACCTTTAACAAAGTAACACTCTTGTGGCGCAGGCTCCTTGTCTTATTGTCTACTATCCGCACCGGCTCTAGTCGTATAGATCTATCGGTTGCTACTGCTCCATTAATGGTGGGAATATGTTGATCGGCAAGCAACAGCACCTTCCGGTGAGACAACACATGAAATACGTCATGAAGGTTCTCCAGATCTGGTGGTAACTCCAACCGGTAGGCCAAAGAGCCAATTCTTTCCAATATAGTGCAAGGCCCAACGTACCTTCGGCTTAGCTTTTTCACACCACGTACCTGTGACACTCCATGCATCGGTCGGATTTTTAGGAAGGCTTTGTCACCCACCTGAAATTCTACCATCCAGTGCTTTGCATTAAAATATTTAGCCTGCTGACATTGAGCCTCAAGCATGCGGTCCCGTATTAGTCTAACAACCGCATCAATATTATTGATGAACTCAATTCCTAAAACCATCGGGTCTTCATCTTGTACCCATGACAAGGGAGTTCTACACCTTCTTCCGTAAAGGGCTTCATGGGGTGCCATCCCGATGCTGGCATGGTGAATGTTGTTATAGGAGAATTCCACCAGTGGTAAGAGTCTTTCCCATGGCTCCCCTCTATCCAACACACACACAGTCTCAAAAGGCCTTCCAATGTTCTGATTTTCCTCTCAGACTGCCCGTCGGTCTGAGGATGAAATTCTATGCTAAAGGTAAGGCATGAACCCAAGTATGCATGTACGGCCTTCCTTTCCTTTGAGGTGAACCGTTCATCCAAGTCAGAAATAATTGTCTTTGGCACGCTATGATACCGTACAAACTGCTCCACAATGAGGCGTATCCAAACATCCACATGAGCTTCTTTCTTTGTAGGAATAAACCCGGCTACCTTTATAAGGAGGTCAACGATTACCCACACCGAATCATTCCCTAAGCGTGAGTGAGGCAATCCATGGATGATGTCCATGGAGATATCCTCGAACTTCCACTCGGGGATGGGCAACGACTGTAATAACCCTCCGGGGCTCTTGCATTCTACCTTCACCCTTTGACAGGCCTCGCAATGTGTAACAAAATATTTAACATCTTTCTTCATTCCCCGCCAACACATGGTCTTTCGCAAGTCGGCGTACATCTTGGCAATCCCAGGATGCACTGAATACTTAGAGCAATGTGCCTCTCTCAAGATATCTTCCCGAATTTTACCGCCTTTGGGAATGTAGAGCTGGCCACAAAAATAAATGAGGTCGTCTTTTAATGCATACTCTTCAATGGGTCCACCCTTAACTAACTTAATCATGAGGGCCAGAGCAGCATCTTTTCCTTGATCCACCCGTATTCGGTCCCAAATATCACAGACTATACACATGGTCGCCAAGTACTCCGTATACTTTTCCGATTGGTCTTTATATACCAGGGTAATCTCCATATCTTCGAGCATTCGAGCTAACTACATACTCATCAATTAGGACTTAGGGTTCGATTCCATTACCCTTTTGCTCAAAGCATCAGCTACAGAATTTGCTTTTTCGGGGTGGTAGTTCAAGGTGAAATCATAATCGCATAAAATCTCTAACCACCGCTGCTGTCTCAAATTCATTTCCTTTTAGGTATGGACGTACTTTAGATTATTGTGATCCGAAAAGATTTCGCAGTGGACGTCATATAGATAGTGTCTCCAAATCTTCAAGGAAAATACTACTGCCCCCAATTCTAAATTGTGAACTGGATAGTTGAGTTCATGCTTCTTTAGTTTCCTTGAGGCATAAGAGATCACGTGACCGTACTGCATCAGTACCGCTCCCATTCCTTGATAAATGAATCTGTGTAAACTTGAAATCCTTCCTTCCCGGAAGGAAGGGCTAGGATGTGTGCGGATGTAAGTCTGTCCTTCAGTTCCTGGAACGTAGCCTCACACTGGGGTGTCCACTCATATGGCACACCTTTCTTTGTCAGGGTAGTAAGAGGAAGGGCAATCTCTGAGAACCCTTTTACAAACTTGCGATAATACCCGACAAGTCCAAGGAATCTCCGCACATCGGCCGCTGAATTCAAGGGAGACCACTCCCTCACAACACGCACTTTGGCCGGATCCACAGCTAGTCCATCCCCACTGATCACATGACCCAAGAAGGCAACTTCTTGGAGCCAGAATTCACACTTGCTGAACTTGGCAAACAAGGAGTGCTCTTTTAGCTTCCTTAGTACCAAGGTCAGTTGTTCGACATGCTCTTCCTCTGTCTTTGAGTGGACCAAAATGTCATCGATGAGAATGATGACGAAGATATCTAGATAAGGCTCGAACACTTTGTTCATCCAACTCATGAAAGCTGATGGGGCATTTGTGATCCGAAACGGCATCACGGTGAACTTGTACAATCCATACCTTGAGCTGAAAGATGTTTTCTGAATGTCCTCCTCTTGTATCCTCAACTGATAATACCCCGAGCACAAGTCCAACTTGGAAAACCAATGCGCTCCTACCAATTGATTGAATAACTCGTCTATCCGGGGTAGCGGATAAGTGTTCTGCATCGTTAGTCGATTGAGCTCCTGATAGTCTATGCATAATCGCAAGGTTCCATCCTTCTTCTTAACGAACAAAATAGGGGCTCCCCAAGGTGATGAGCTCGGGCGTATAAACCCTGATTCCACCTGTTCTTGCAACTGAACTCTAAACTCTGCGAGTTCCTTCGGGGCCATTCGGTAAGGGGTCGTAGAGACGGGCTTGGCACCCAGTACTAGCTTAATTTGAAAATCCACTTCTCTATGTGGGGGTAATCCTGGCATTTTCTTAAGAAATACCTCGGGAAAGTCCCGCACTACTCGCACATCCTTCATATCTATTTTCATCTCCTTCAGTTCAAAACATATCATGCAGACTTCTTCCCCCCTCATGTGAGCTTTCAAGGCCTGAATCGAAGATAATAACAAACGAGGTGCAAATTTTATCCCTTGAAAGATGACATCAGTGTCCCCATGTCTCATTTAAATTTGCTTCTCCGCACAGTCAATTCTTGCGTAGTGCCAAACCAACTACACCATGCCCAGAATTAGATCGAATTATGGCATTCTCAAAACTGTGGCAAGGGTATCAAAGGTCTTTCCCCCAATGAGTATCTCCAATTCGCACTTGGCAGTTGCGGTCATCTCAGAACTATCTGGGAGGCATACTCGTCGAGCAATACCAGTGAAGTATTGCACTCATTCTAGGTATTTATTGAAGTCTGCAGACACAAACGAGAGCGAGGCACCGATATCGAATAATCTATAGGCCGATTTTCTCACTAACCATTACGCCCAAGTATCAAATTTGTGAAAGCTCGGGCCAGATTCCAAGAACCAACTTAGGCAGACTAATGACGAATGCTTATAACGTGTGAATTTCTTCCTCATAGTACTCGTCCTGAAGCTGGGTCCTTCTTCTGTTACTACTTTAGCACGTCTCTTAACGCTTGTCTGAACATCCAAAAGATCCGCTTCCAACCACTTTACGATATCTATCATCTCATCCAAGCTCGAGTCTGCTATAAACAAAAGTGGTTGTCCTAGGGAATCTGCCATGTCTACTATCTCCGCTAGATTCAAAATCCTCTTTAAACAAAAGTGCTTGCCCTACGGGGTCTCGTAAGAATTTATACAATAGTTTTACGTACCTGGGATCATCCAAGGGTTAGGAGGTCGACATATAAAGGTACGAACATAAGGTCAGGTTGGCTAATCTTAAGGTCGAAGTTGGACATACTTAGTGGGAATTACATATGGGCACACCACTGCTTCCGCTAAGTAAGTTTGCCACCAAACTGACTAATCGAACGAGGGTGGCACCATTGTTGAATGACTTCTTAGTTCAGGAGAGTAACAAGCTGATACCATTTGTAAGACCCCCCCTCTCGGAACAAAAACACAGTAAGGAGGGGAGTCTTATGCCCAGAACAGCCGCCTTGCGGTGGCCCCAACACATGTGTTGGTCTGCACCACAAGCCGCCTATTCTGTCGGCCATTAAACAGTATCATATAATGCCAACCCAACCAAGAATATGAAATCGAAGTCAATCCATACATAAGTAAATTAGTCCAAAAGTACATCAAGAAAAGAAGCTACAACAAGCATTCTAAAATATTAGAGTACGGGTAAAACTTGACCAAAAGGGCTATATCATGAGTCTCTCAACTCACATCGGTCACTGACGGTATCAAAGGCACCGTCCCTTCAGGCCCTGTCATCCTGGCCTGGCTGTCCTGCTGCAAAATCTATGGCTGCTCCGACTGTGGGGTTTCCTACTAAAAGGAAGACGTAGCAACCGTTAGTCAAAAAGACTAAGTGGCTATCACATTCGCTCCCCCGGCGACTCCTCGGCACCAGGTCGTGAAAGGAAAAAGGGTACAATATATTTATATAAGCAGTAGTACAAGCAAGTGGAGTAAGTATACATGTCATGAGTACAATAGAAATAATGTAGCACAATATTATCAGCATTCTAGTCTAGCAATTCTACTCAAGCAATATCAATCTATCTAAGCATATAGATTTACAACAGGAAAGTAACTTAACTTATAAGAATGCCCATACAAACTTATAAGTTAAGGATCAGCTCAACAGTAAAGTAAATCATCATATAAGAGTGCCCATACAAACTTATATGATGAGGATCTTGTGTATGCAATGTAATGTAATGACATGAATGCAATGCAATGACTCACCCATGATCATGCACATGCAACTACTATGTCGACACAAACTTGTAATTCCCACTTTTCGAGCAGGTAGCTAACCTATCAGGCGTCAACCGTCGTGGCCAGGCGGTGACAGTAGAGCGGGCATCTCCACTACTAGGCTGGTATCCACACTACCTGGATTAGGCCTCCATATGCTTCAAAGCTAAGAACACAACAGCGGAGCACACCAACATACTACATCTCAGCGGGAGTCTCGGGTAGATGTGCATCGAGAACCAAGCCCCAAATTGGCCTATGTTGTGACTCGGAAGGAGTCTCGAAAGTGGCATGAGGACCAAGCCCAACCGTCCACTTGGCACGGAAGGAGCCAAGGGACTGAGCACCGAGGACCAATCCCAACCGCCCAAAGTCTATCAGTCAGCTCCCGTCGGTGTGACGAATGGCGAGCCCATATACCTGACACACTATCCTTAACCCAGGATTACAACACCACATGTCGAACTGACACCACATGCAATTCCACATCATCGTGGCACGGGAGGAGCCTCAGAAAAAGCACGAGGATCAAGACCAACCGTCCTCTTGGCACGGAAGGAGACTCGGGAATGAACACCGAGGACCAAGCCCAACCGTCCACTTATGTCTCTTCTCAGCATTACCAAGCCAGTGTAGTCAAACACCCTCACTTTCACCCTTTCACAACCCCATGCGCCAAGGTACTTAAGGGTTCATTATCTGTGTAAGGATACTTCACACATCCATCATCAAAGACCATAACAATTTGTTTGTAACAGTCAATACCAATTATATACAGCATATTCAAGCCAAACTCATCATTATTCAACTCATTACCACTATCAAGTATGTCCTCATTATTTCACATATTTAAATCATTCCCACCATGCCAACTCGTCAATCCATTCATTCTCTACCTCCACCACATCACCTCGATCAAGTACACTTTCCACATCATTTGTTCATTAGGGATCTATACAACAAATGTTATTAACATGATTTATCACAACAACCTTTGGACTATATTTCAACAAAACATTAACGTTAACGTACAACGATCTTTCTACCAAACCCAAAGCCGATACAAAACAAACACGAAAATTAAATGAGTATGAATGACTACTATACAACAATTTCAAACGGGGATTCCCGAGGCTACAGAATTCAAGTGGAAGCGTTTAACCACTCGTTGGAAAGATATTTACAAGGGCTACGACTTTCATGTTTAGTCGAATGCCCAATTCTAGACGCATCATGTCTGAAAACGGCCTCGAAGGTTGCAGCACGCAGAAAATAGATTTCTGCGCGCATCTTAAAGCAGATCGAACGATATCAGTTTGTCCTTATTCCTTCAACCAAACTTTCAAATAACATCCAGAATTTCTCCTCCCTTATTTACCCTCATAAGGCCACTTCTCTTCACGAAACCAATCCACAGACTGCAATCGAAGTGAGGGAAAGGTTGAAGACTCTAAATCCTAGGACACAAGTCCTAGCAAGGCCTTTTCCTAGAAACCTTCTTCTCACAAATCAAAACCCTTTTGAGTCGATATCTCTCCTAGAAGTAACTTAGGATCTTGCACCAAGGGAGAGGGTAGGAAGCTCACCTCGTTTCCGGCATTTTCGGCGTTTCCATCCATGGATCTTGTCACCCTTCTCGGCAGCATCTTCTTCCCGCTTGTTGGTGTTTGTCCTTCACAGGAAGAAAAATCAGCTCCAGCACCTTCTTCCTCTCCAGATATTTCTTACAGTAGGTCTTGGAAGGAAGACTAGAAACGGCTAGGCTTTTCTCCCCCTTTATGTGGGAAGTTTGGGTAACTGCATAGCCATGTGTCATCCTGTGATTAGACCGCTAATCAACTCAGTAAATGAGTCACTTCGAAACAACATGGCCGAAAAATTCGCCAAAACCCGAAATTAAACTACACGGGTAGGGACACGCCCGTGTCACTACCCGTGTCCTGCTCGGGATGACCATGGTTGACGATTCGTTGAGCTCTATTCGACGAATCGTCGAGCTGTTGCTTGGACACACACGGGTATGGACACGCCCGTGTCACTACCCGTGTCCTACTTGGGAGGAACACGGTCGACGATTCGTCGATATCCGCTTGACAAATCATCGAGCTGCTACATGGACACACACGGGTAGGGACACGCCCGTGTCGCTACCCGTGTCCTGCTCAGGAGGAACACGGTCGACAGTGTTAGTCGGGCTCTGCTCGATGAATATATACACACAGGTAGGGACACACCCATGTCACTACCCGTGTCCTTCTCTTGAGATTTCACAAAGAAGACGCAGAGACACCATAGAACCATACAAGTAGGGACACGCCCGTGGCACTACCCATGTCCTACTCTGGACCAACTTCACCTCCCTTACTCGAGTGCAGTCCTAACTGCTAGCACTACCTGAGCCCAAGTCAACTCTCCTGACTTAAAAGTGTGCACGAGGGGCCTGGCGTGAATTGGGATGTTATAGAGTTGTAGGCCTTGGAGGAGACTGAGCTATAGGAACCTGGTTGGGGTACTAAGTTGTAGGAGTGCTGCAGCACTCTGAGAGTAGGGGTTTGTGCCTAAATCTGTAGGGCTGAAGAGCCTTAGTTGTAGGCCTTAGAAATAAGGTTGAGGTAGGTAATTAGTGGATTAATGAGCTGTAGGAGCCCTACAGGGCTCTGAGGTAGGAACCCTTATATTTATGAGTTTGGATTCTGTGAAGAATCTGTATTATAGGCTGAGGGCATGAGGTGTAAGATCTGAGGAGCATATTGGTGGAGTTTGTGCCTAGTCCAACAAATCAGTTGGATAAGTGGGAGGAAAAGTGGATGTACTCAATTGGGGAACCACTATAAATCTTTATGTTTGTTGTGTTGTTGATTTTCTTTCTTATTATAGGATTTAAGGACAAGATGTAGATAGTTTAAGTTGAAATCAGCAAAGAACCAATAAAATTTTCAAAGACCTACTCACCCCCCCCCCTTCTAGGTGATTAGCTAACCTTCAGTTAAGTAGCTTTAATCTTCTAAAAGAGACAGGGTTGACAGGGGCTAAACATGCTAGATGCCACATGGCTACTGTAAAAGATAAAACCTGTACAGATGACTCGCCTCCTCTATCAGATGTTATGAGGTATAGTCGTCTGGTCGGCAAACTCATTTATCTCACAGTAACCAGACCCGACATCTCCTACATTGTAGGAAAGGTTAGTCAATTCATGCAAGCTCCTAGGGGTGCCATCTACAGTCTGCCCTGAGGATATTGGAATATATTAAAGCGGCGTCAGGTAAAGGACTATTGTTTCAGAAGAATGATCATTTAAAGGTTGAAGTGTACTCAGATTCTAGCTATGCCGACGACAAAGGAGATGACAAGTCCACATCGGACTTTTGCACATTTGTGGGGGGAAACCTTGTGAGCTGGAAGAGTGAGAAATAGTCGGTCGTTTCCAGGTCTAGTGTCGAAGCTGAATATCGGAGTATGGCGTCAACCACTTTTGAGTTACAGTGGTTACGGGCTATCATGATGGACTTTGGAGAAATTTACAATCATCCTCTACCTATGTTCTGCGACAACAAGGGCGTTATATATATCTCGAAAAATCCGGTATTTCATGAGAGAACAAAGCTTATCAAAGTTGACTGTCATTTCATTAGAGAAGAGAACTTGAAGAAATAGGTTTGCACTCCGTTCGTTACTTCAGACAATAAGTTGACAGATATCTTCACCATGCCTTTATTCGCTTCCTTTTTCACATTTGCGACAAGCTGGGCATGATTGATACATATGCTCCAGCTTGAAAGGGGAGTGTTAAAGTATGGAAATCGGGCGGTTTGTCGGCTTGTCTCTGGCAGTTTGTAGACCCGGCAGTCTGGCGGCTTGTCTCTGGCAGTTTGTAGACTGGTCGATCTGGCTGTTTCACTCTGGCGGCTTGATAGCCTGGCGGTTTGGCGGCTTGATAGCCGGGCAGTTTGGCGGCTTCTCTCCAACGGCTTGGTTACCGGGTGGTCCAACTTCCTCCTAGCCCCTAGCGGCTTGTTATTATTGTCGAGCGGTAAGCCTTCAAATCTAACCGCGCGACCTGCGCGGTCTGATTTTGTCTTGCCGCTAAGCACCGTAAATGTATTTAGTCCCACATTGCTTATTTGTAATCTCTCTCTTCTCCTCCATGTTATAAAAGGGAGGTCATAACTTTGTAATATATACGATTTTGGAAATAAAAACTTTGTTATTGTCCAATTTTTGGTTTCTCTTTTTCTATTCGCACACATCAAATATGCTAATTTTATCATTTGATTTACCATTCATTTTATTTTTATGATTATAATCACACATTATTTCATTTTCCAAATGAAGTACCTAAAATATTCAACTTTAAATTCATAGAAAAATTACTGGTAATTAACATTGTCATTATAATACTCAAAACAGAATTTCATGCTTCTATCCAGTGATTTGACCTAAAATAATTAAATGTGAACATTATTACAAAAATACCACTACTGACCTTTTCAGCATAATTAATTATCCCAAAATTCTTAAATAAATTCACTAGGGTTTATGTCACAGAAATAAGAGTCTATACATTTTTCCATAATTTTCCAAACATTATTACCCCTACTTTTAATTTAAATCCCAAAAGGGGTAGAATTGTAAATATGATAATTACACAAGAAATAAATTTTAAACTTGCTCCAAAAATTATCCAAAGATGTGAAATGACCTATTATAGATTGTATCAAAATTTTGGAATTTCCTAAGGTCAGTAGATCAACTTCTCATTTTTATTTCTAAATGAGCTTATTTTCCAATAATTCAAAATAATGGGATTTTTTGGTCCCAAAATCTCAATCTTTCTGTGGAAGGTGTATTCCATCCCTATGATCCTCTGCTCAAAATCTCATGGACAAGCATTGGGCCAAATGGGCTAGTTTCTCATTTTTACTATTGGCACACTATTTGCAAATCTACCTCCACATGCATGTTGGATCCTTTAGCATACATAGATCAAAATGGCTCCAAATTTTTACCATGGCCATAGGATAACCTTAGAGGCATGCCACCCAAATTTGGGGTCATTTGGAATTGGGAAGTTCCCTAAATTTCATTTATTTATTATTTCATATTTCTATTAAAACTATAGAAAATTATTCTTCAAAAATTCTGATTTTTGGACATAGTCTAAGTATGGTATACAAACATATATGACCTAACTTTCACAGCATGTGGACATATAGTTTAGCCTAGGCATCCATATGAAGTTCTATCATAGTCTAGGAGCAGTCCTAGGAGATTGGCCCTACAAGGGGCTATAGTGCTCCAAATTACATGTTTAGGGTGCAAAATTAAAGGTAAGACATAGATCTACAATTTTCATGTTGGTGTCCAGTTCTGTATTTGCCTCTAAGGGGCTTAAAATTAACATGCAATGTCTCTGTATAAATGTGACATAAATATACATAATATTAATAGTATACTATAGTTTATAATGTTTAAATCGACGACATCCTTGCATCTTCCTCCTCCAGTTGACGATCCAGTTTAACCCCGCCTGTACCAACTTCAAGCCTTATTTTTGGGCCACTGGGCCACCACCACCGCCGACAATTATCACGGCCACCTCCAGTGAGGTGGCGGATGGCATTTTCCGATGACATGGTCGCCTATCGCGGCTCCTCCAGCGAACCTGAGCAAGAAGAAAAGCTCGTATTTATCCCTCTTTCTCACATGGCATCGGGATCAATTGAGCCTGATATCTCTCCTAGTGGATCTAGAAGACTAGAACAGCGAGAGGGGAGGAGAAACGGACCTGTATGCGAGCTTGGTAGCAGGTACGGTAGTGGTGAGCCATGGCCGCCCCTTGCTCTGGCGAGTTAGCTCGATTTCTATTTTCTCCAGCAAAAGCTTAGCTCCAGCAGTCATTTTACACTCCTCCGGTATCAATGAAGATGATGACGGAATTGGCAAGGAGTGGGAGTGATAGCTAGTTTTTATTATCTCTTCCTTTTTATAAGAAGAATTAGGACTTAAGTTGTATGCCACGTGTCAGCCTAATGTTGGACCGTAAATTAGTTTGAGTTGCTTTACCATGTGTCACCTTAGTATTGGACCGTCAATCATTGCTTTAAATTAGCCTTCTTGAGGAGATCAATGTATTAAATAGGTTGTTGAAGAGAATTGGGTTCAAATGTGCCATCAACAAATATCCTGAAAACTTGGTTCAGTCATAAAGGTGAACCAGATGAAAATACTCGAAGTCCAAAAGCATTGAGTGGTGTCAAGACAAATCAACACCACGTTGAGTCCACTCAACGCCAACAACATTCAGAATATCTCTAAGTCTACAGCGATGTGTGGGGTTGAGACCACTCAACGTCGCGTTGAGTCCACTCAATGCCAACAACATTTAGAATATCTCTAAGTCAACTGTGTTCTCTAAGTCAACTGCGTTGAGTGATATTGAGACCACTCAATGCCGCATTGTGTCCACTGAATGCCGCATTGAGTCCACTCAATGCCAATAACATTCATAATATCTCTAAGTCAACAGCGTTGAGTGGCGTTGAGACCACTGAACGCCGCATTGAGTCCACTCAACTCTAACAACATTCAGAATATCTCTAAGTTGAAAGCATTGAGTGGTGTTGAGACCACTCAACGCCACATTGAGTGGCATTGAGACCACTCAACGCCGCATCGAGTTCACTCAACGCCTACTGTTTCGAAAATATTTTCTAAGTTAAAGTTGATTGAACCCTAAAGCGGGCCCTATGTGAATCCACCCGAACTCCTTGGGTTAAACCTATCCTAACCCCATTCACTCACCGCATGTCCTATCCAAATCTAAGTTAAGGGGTCTAGAAGAAAATGGGATGTTACAAATCTCAATAAACAGAAAATAATAATTTCATCCCCAAAATTCAAGTTCGGGTCTACAAGGTTCCTATGCACAAGAATTTAAGAACTTTTCAAAAATACTTATGATATACCTAAGGTAAAGAGTCCCGAATATCGTTCCTACATCAGATCCATCGGTTCCCAAGTGTGCTCCTCCCTTTCATGGTTAGACCGTAGCACCTTGACCAAGGGAACCTTCTTCTTCCGCAGCACTTGAATCGTTGTATCATCGATCCAGACCGGCTCTAAATAGACTGATCTATCAGGTGCTACCGAGCCTGCTGTAGTGGTAATATTCTGCTCTGGCCGAAGGAGAGCTCTCCGAAGTGAGTAGGCGTGAAAGACATTGTGCAGAGTCCCTAATTCTGGAGGCAGCTCCAGCCAGTAAACCAAGGGACCGATCCTCTGCAGGATTAAGTTTGGTCCCATAAATTGAGAGCTAAGCTTCTTGTGCCTCCGCATCCGTGAGACACAATGACCAGACTTATCTTTAAGAACACCATGTACCCCAACTGGAACTCCACCTTCTGATGCCTCACATCATAGTACTTGGCCTTCCTACTCTGTGCCTACAACATCTGATCCCTGATTAGCCATATCTGAGCATCTGTATCCTCAATATAATCCGATCCAAGTTCCCTGGGGTCCTCATCCCGGACCCAAGATAGTGTTGTCCCACACTTTCTTTCGTATAGGCCCTCATATGGTGTTATCCCAATGCTCTCCTGGTGACTGTTGTTGTAGGAGTACTCAATTAGTGTCAATAGTCTCTCCTAGGGCTTCCCCATATCCAGTATACATAAATGCAGCAGATCCTCCATAGTCTGATTGGTCCGCTCTGTCTGGCTGTCGGTCTGCGGATGGAAAGTAGTGCTAAAAGCAAGCTGAGGACCTAAGTACGCCTCCATCGCTCTCCAATCCCTAGAGGTGAATCGACCGTCACGGTCCGAGAAAATCGTCTTTGGGACACCATGGTACCTAACGAACTGCTCCACAAACAACCTCATCAAAACAACAACTGGGCTATCCTTCCAGATCGGTATAAATCAGGCTACCTTGGTCAGCTTATTAACAATGACCCAAATAAAATCGTGCCTAGAGTGAGAGCGAGGCAAACCGTTCAAGAAATCCATAGTTATATCCTCGAACTTCCACTCTGGAACCGGCAACGGCTATAATAGCCCTCCTTGGCTTTTGCATTTTTCCTTCACTCACTGGCAAGTCTCGCAATGTGTCACATAATCTATGATCTCCTTCTTCATATCCGGCCAGTGCATGTCCCTTCGCAGATTCGCTGCCATCTTTGCGATCCCAGTGTGTACTGAGTACCGCATGCAATGTGCCTCCCTGAGTATGTCGTCCAGAATACCACCTCCTGCAGGTATATAAATGCAGCCACAGAAATGAATGAGGTCATCATGCAGTGAATAATCCTCTGACTTACCCCTTCCAGGGCTCTGAATACGGGCTCCAAAGCTGCATTCTATCTCTGTTATGCCCGAATACGGTCCCGTATGTCACAAACAATGCTCAGGGAGGCCAAGTACTCCCGATAAACATCCCGCTCAACCCTGGAAATCGTGGTAATGTGCATATACTCCATCATCCGTGCAAGCTCCATAGCCATCACCCGGGGCTCCAGTTCAGTAGTGCCGGCTCTCCGGCTCAAGGCATCTGCCACGATGTTCACCTTCCCTGGGTGATAATGCATCGTGTGGTCATAATCGGACAGGAACTCAAGACATCTCCTCTGGAGCGGATTTAGATCCTTCTGCAATCAATACACTTGAGGTTCTTATGATCTAAGAAGATCTCACATTGAACCCCATACAAGTAATGCCTCCAAATATTCAATGCGAATATCACTGCCCCGAGATCCAAATTATGTACGGGGTAGTTATACTCATTCTTCTTTAGCTGTCTCAAAGCATATGCGATGACATGTCCATGCTGCATTAGGAATGCACACATCCCCTAATATGATGCGTCAGTATATATATGAAATCCTTCCTTCCCAGATGGAAGTGCAAGGATGGAGGAGGAGGTGAGACTATCCTTCAACTCCTAAAATGTTGTCTCGCACTTCTTGGTCCAAGTAAAAGTTGTATCCTTATATGTCAAGGATGTGAGGGGGAGTGATATCCTTGAGAACCCCTCCACGAGCTTGTGATAGTATCCCGCTAGTCCTAATAAACTACGAATGTTTGAAGCAGACTCAGGCCGCAGACAATCTCTAACAACCTGTACCTTGGCCGGGTCCACAACCAACCCAGATCCACTGATTGTATGCCCCAGAAATGCTACCTACTGTAGCTAGAACAGGCACTTGGAGACCTTTACGTTCATCTGATGCTCTCTCAATTTGCCCAGCACCAGAACCAGATGTTGGGTGTGCCCCTCCTTTATCCGAAAATAGATCAATATATCGTCAATGAAGACTATGACAAATATGTCCAAGTATAGTTCGAACACACGGTTCATCATACTCATGAATGTGGAAGGTGCATTCGTGAGCACGAAGGGCATTACCGTGAACTCATATTGTAACACCACAAAGCCCAATTTGGGTTCAGGTTGGGTGACAAGGCCTGGGACACGGGCGTGTCCCAGGGCGTGTCCTGCTCGGGTTTAGCAGCTTCTCGAGTGCTCGACGAAATTCTCTAGAGAAGTTCTCGAGAGGGAACACGCCCTACAACACGGGCGTGTCAGGGGGCGTGCCCTCCTCTAGTCTACAAACTACGTTCGACAATCATCGAGCGGCAAGTTAAGTTGAGAACACGGCCTGTGACACGGGCGTGTCACAGCGCCGTGTAATTCTCAGGATCAGCCAAGGATTTGTTTGTTGATGGACACGGGTGTGTCTTGGGCTACACGGCCTGGGACACAGGCGTGTCCCATGGCCGTGTCCCGTTCGGGTTGCGTTTGTAGTATGTTGCCTGAGGAACACGCCATGCCACACGGGCGTGTACTGTGTGATACGGGCGTATCAGCCATGTGACACGGGCGTGTCACATGGTCGTGTCCTATTATAGATAAGGCGGTTTGTGCACCGTTTAAGGGACACGTCCTGTGACACGGGCGTGTCACAGGGCGCGTCACCCCAAAAATGGGTATTTCTGGCAAATCATGGCCGTTCATTTCCTTCACCTTGGATCCAAGGGTCCAGGCCCTTCCCTGCTGATATAAGACTGATATTGGAAGCCTCATCTTCCATTAATTTCCCTTTCTCAAAAGCTAGGGTGATAGAGAGAGAAAGGAAGGGGAGAAGGAAGATGCCTGCCGGATAAGCTTCAGCGTGCTGAATCGTGAGCCGAGTGTGGATTCATGGAGGCAATGCCATGGCGGTGATTTCCATCCGGCCAGTTCAAGGCTCCAAAGTGATCATCAAAGGTAACGATCTCCTTCTTGGACAAGCGGAGTCCTTTCTTTATACATATGCATGAGATCCTCCACCAAGAGGTGGAATGCGTAAGTGTTTCAAAGTTGAGTCTGCATCTAGAGCTGGAAGTGTGTAGTACGACATAGGCATTCTGTGTGAAGCCCATCTAGATGGTTAGTCTGGATTGGTGATGGTTATGTGTGAACCTGAGAAGACTCCGTGTATTGTATGGATGCGTGTGAATTATGAATGTAAGCTTCTTTTGTTGTGAGCTCTGCGTGAGCTGTTTGCTAATATTGGAAGCTTTGCGTAAGCTCCTTGTGGTGTGAGCACTGTGAGCGCTGTGAGTGCTATTTTCTCTGAGAGAGCGAAAAGCTGTGGCTAATCAGGAGGGAATGCCGACCCGCATCAAGTGGTGTGCTACTGACAATTTGAGCAACGGGAAAAGGCTGACCTGCCCCTGGTTGTTTTGGGAGATCGATTGGTGGCAATTCTTGGGGGCACGCGAAACAGACCTGAAATAATTAGTGCCTAACCACCTAGAGGGGGGGGGGGTGAATAGGTGTAATTCCTGTTTTTCTTTTAAGGCAGCAAATCTATTCAGATGTTTACTTAGCAGCAGTAAATGTTACAGCTAACACAACACAGATTCACATAATTATCACAACACAGATTGCACAGAGGTTTTTATAGTGGTTCCCCAAGGTCTGGGTACATCCACTTTCCCCCTTCGCCTATCTAGCAGTGTGCTAGATTCAGCCTAACTTCTTCTCTTCATCTCAGATCCTCAGATCTTACAACTCAGAACCCCAAGCAAGGCTCCTACAACTCAGGCAATCTGCCATACCTCAGCCTACACAAGGCCTACAACTCAGAGATATCAATCTCCTACAACTTAGGCTCACAGCCCTACCTTAGCCTTCAACAAGGCCTACCACTCAGAGAAAATATTCTCCTACACTCAGCTTTTATAATCACAGGCTTACAACTCAGATCTATAAAGATACTACAAAAATTTGATTTAATAAAGTAATTAACCTCCACCCAGATAGAGAGAGAAGGATGGATGGCTTCTTGATCAGTTCTTGGAAGAATCTGATGGCAGAGAACAACCTCTCTTAGCTTTCTTCAAAGCTTCTTGAATCTGAACTCAGTGGGGTTGAACTCTTGAGAAGTTGATCTTCAATCAGCTTCTAACTTGAGATTCAGATCTCAATCTGAATCTTTCTTGGCAGCCTGGTTCAGAAACTGCACTTCTTAGATGGAGCTCTCTCTCTCCAACTTCTTAGATCTTCTGTCGAAGGTCTTCTTCTTTTTGTGTTGTTAGTTATCTCTGTATATTCTTTAATCTTCTTCTTAATTGTAATAATCTTCTGTTGAAGGAGAAAGCCTTTATATAGTCTTCCTCCATGGTAACCGACTGATTCAGTTTCTAACAAACTTCTGACAGCTTTGACAGTTGCAGTAGACCGGTTAGAAATGGTAGCTGTCAAGTCATCCAGTCACTTCTTGAAATACTATCTCTGTCTGAAAGTGCCGAGACAGATCTTCATCATGTGTCGACAAAAGTAGACTAAGTGTCGACATAAGTGGACTAAGTGTCTACACAAGCCTTGGTGGTGTCGACACATCTCTTTTGTTGTTGTTAATACTTCTCGACACAGCCTTCTGTTGAATGTGTAGACACAAGCCTTTGTGGTGTCGACACAATCACTTCTTTTCTTCATACAAATTTACTTTGTTGAAATTATACCATGTGTCGACACAAGTCCTGTGTGTCGATACATTTGATGTCGACAAGATCTTCTGTGTGTCGACACTGCCTCTGTGTGTCGACACAAATACTTCTTCTCTTTAACTTTGTTGAAACTATGCTGTGTGTCGACACAAGTCCTGTGTGTCGACACAGTTGATGTCGACAAAGTCTTCTATGTGTGTCGACACAGTCTCTGGGTGTCGACACAGTTGATTCTGGTGTCGACACAGCCTTTCCAAGTGTCGACACAATTAACTCTAAGTGTCGACACAGCTTTTCTCCAGTGTCGACACAGGCCTTCATAAGTGTCGACAGAGCTTCGCCTGATGTCGACACATGGACTTAGAAATTTTTCTGCATTCCTGCATTTACTTAACCTGCACATATAAACTCAAAACAACATCAAATACACCGTTATGCATATCATTGAGTAGGGTGAGGCTTCTTCAAATCTGGTACACATTTTCCAATGTACCCAACAATCTCCCCCTATTTGGAGAAGTCATAACCCTTAGTCAATGATATACACCATTCATAACAAATACACATTATGATGTATAACAACATTATATGACAGGGTAAATACTAAACAAACATATATAACAAATTATCACAAGATAACAATGCAACCAGAATGAGCATTAATTATGTTTTGTTCAACTTTCAAAAGATTCTTTCATAATAGTTTACATAGATTTTAAACACTAAAGTTTACAATGTGATAAAATCTAGTAAATCTAATCTAAGGCTGCTCTGGCTCCTTGATGAAAATTCCTTGGCCTGATTTGATCTTGGCTTGAACTGGAGCATCAGTGTCATCAGCTGGCTTCTTACCCTTAAGATCTTTCTTCTCTTGCTCTTCAGCCCTTATTCTTTGCCTTTCAAAGTAATGAAAAGGCTTAGGGAAATATTTGCTAGGCTCTTGAGCATTAGGAGGTAGCTTCCCTAGTTTTGCCTTTCTTCTGTACTGAACTATGGCTTCTTGCCTGGCTTCATGCTTTTGTCATTCTTGTGCAGAGTACCATTTACCCCTATCATGGGTCTTATTCTTTACAGCTTTCCAAGCAGTCAGTATAATGTTCCTGGATGTTGCACTCCACTGCTCAAAATCAGGCTTTAATTCAGCCTGTTGTCTGAATCTTTTCTTAGACAATAGAGCTTCTTGCTCTTTCAAAACTGCCTCTGACACAGGCTTGTCTACTTTCTCTATGATCACATTTTGAGCACCTTCTGGAGGGTTGTACATGGACTGTACTTCTTGATGTATCATCTCAAAATCTGTTGGAGGATAAATTACTTGAGCAACTTCAGCTTGTTCACCTCCAAAAGAAGCAGGGTGTATTCCAGATTCAGCCACATTGTCATCATCACAAAGGGGTGGATATCCAAGTGTGGCTCTGATGCTATTGAAAATCCATTTAGCATGGTCAGATCCAGCTTTGACTAATACTCTCTCCCCCTTTATGACTTCTCTGGCAACATGATCTCTGAGATCATCTTTCTGAAATCTGACTTGTTCATCCATAAAATTGACACCATCTTTATAGAATGCCTTTAATTTCAGTAGCTGTCCAGAAATAGTCTTTTGAGAGTCTTGAATAGCTATTTTTACAGCAGCTATTCATTCCTGGAAGTGCTTATCAAACTCTGCCTGGGCTGTAGCCTTTTCCTCAGTCTGGGCAGTAGCAAGATTCTTCATTTCTATAACAATAACATTATGTGATTCTGTCAGATTTTCATTCATTCTAATTTGATTCTCTAAGACATAGCCTTGCTTGACAGCTATGTCATCAACTTGTGTCTTAATTTTCTCTTGGTGTGTAGCTAGGAAAACCACAACATTTCCACCCTTGTGGAAACAATCAGTCATCTCCTTCTTATGCTGATTAACTTCAAACCTTATAGATTTTATATTTGTGGCCAAGGAGAGTTATAAATATTTGTGAGTCTCATCCATATACTTCTCCATGGCTATCCTTTGCTCATCCAACTTAACTTGCGTGGATACTAACAAAGAACTATAATCAGTTGTTGGGGCAGGCTGAGAAGCAGCAGTTTGTAATGCCTTCTTGTAGCTTTGACTTCTCCTTTTAAAGACCATTAGCTTCCTTTTCTTAGCTTGAACCTCAGCAGCATCCTCAAAATCAGAGGTACTGGCTATATTTACTCTATCCTTTGGACTAGGAGGCAATTCCTGTGCAGTCTTAGGTTGATCCCCCTGAGTCCCTTGCTTCTCCTCAGTTCTTATCTACTCCTCCTCAGTCCTTACATTCTCCCCCTGAGACCCTACTTGCTCCCCCTCAAGGTCAACTTGCTCTCCCTCAAAAGCAGTTTTCTCTCCCTCAAAATCAGCATACTCCCCCTCAATATTAGCTTTCACTAAATCAGGAAACAGCTCTTCTAAGGTAAACTCTATTGAGTAGGAACTTGAGGTACTGTAATCTCTAGAACATTAGCAGCAGCAGATGTATCTTCCAAGATAACATCGTGTGCTTGATTTTTTAGTTGTGTTGGCTGGTCAACATCAATCAAAGATTCAGTTAGCATTTCATCCTCAATATTGAAAATTGATTGATTTACTTCACTGATTACCTCAAGAATAGTCTGTGTAGCCATCTCACTTTCCAGGTGGGTTGGCTCTTCCTCAAGGTGAGGCTACCCCTGCATCTGAGCACTATCTGCAGTATCTTGTGCAGGAACATCTTGTGCTGCAGATTATTCTAGAATCTCTTACCTTTCTTCCTCAGGAATATCCTTAGTGAGAACCTTATCCCATCTGGATATAATCCTGATGTCCATCCTCCTCATATGATTAATTTTAGAACCAGCAGCTTGTGTCATTACTTCTGGAATCATTCCAGACAAGTAGAGACTCATAATCCTTCCTAGATTTGGTTTCTTTATGCTTTCCTTAATCTTCTCAAAAATGACTGCTGACCAATCAGTGTTTAGTCTATAGATGATCCTGGTCATTAAGCTGAACATATGGGCTGATATCCTATCATGCCCCCTGGCTTACACAGTATAACTTTGCCAACTATTTCTGAAAGAAATTTCCCTTGCTGATTCATCCCTTTTCTATTCAAAGCTGAGCCAATCTTTATGGTGGAATCCAGTGCACACCATTGAAGTGCTTCCCTTAGCTTAGATGCAGGTACATCTTCTTCCTCTTGTGGTCTTGGCAGGTGAAGAACTTTTCTTAAACTCTTATGTGTGATTTTCACCTTTACTCCATGGACTGTGGATCTAATTTTGAGTCCAGTATGATCTAGGGTAGCCGCACCAAAGAATTCTAGTGTTTCTTTCTTCCAGATCTTAGTTGGTTCAGAAACTAGAAACTCCAACCCATTCTCAGTAATTAGGGTTACAACAGCTTTAATTTCAAATTCCGCTCCATCAAATGAGTTGCGTACCAGCTCATATCCTTCATTGACATTGTCTTCAAGCTTGGGCGCCATTAGGGTTGAGAGAAATCTTGAATGTAGATGAGAGAATTTGTCAACACAAAGTTTTGGTCTCAAAAATATGGAGAGTGTGTCGACAGACAATGTTGTTGACCTATTTATACCTTTCTAAAAACGAAGGTGAAAAGGCACGACATAATACTCTAAATGTGTCGACACTATTGAAAAGTGTCTACACAGACTTCTAATATCTCGACATAAGTGTTGACTTCTATGTGTCGACACTTATTCCTTTGCGCTCGATGATCTGTCGATTCTCCACTCGACGAAATCTGTATTGAACCTAAGTGTCGACGCCAACTCTGGATGTGTCGACATCACTCCTAGATGTGTCGACACTATTTATCTGAAGTGTCGACACCAATTTTCTAGATGTGTCGACATCATTTCTCTGGAATGTCGACACCACTTTTATGTGTCGGCACAGACAACTTCTTGTGTCGACACTATTTTACTTAGCCAATTTTGTTAAACTAATTTATGTTCAACATTCCTAATTCAATTTTAAACTTATTGAATTTAGTTTCATCTAGAGGCTTAGTAAACATATCTGCAATTTGATAATCTGTTTTAACAAATTCTATTGAGATGTCCTCTTTCTCTATATGTTCTCTAAGAAAATGGTATCTAATTTCTATATGCTTAGTCCTACTATGTGAAACATGATTATTTGCAATAGAAATAGCACTTGTAGAATCACAAAGCAAAGGTGTTCTACTTACCTAAATACCATAGTCTTCTAGCTGGTGCTGAATCCACAACAGTTGTGCACAACAGCTTCCTGCAGCAACATATTCTGACTCAGCTATGGAGATTGCCACACTGGTCTGCTTCTTACTGCTCCAAGACACTAGTCTTCCACCTAGAAATTGACAGGTGCTTGTAGTGCTTTTTCTATCTTCCTTGCAACCTGCAAAATCTGCATCTGAATAGCCTGTTAGTAGAAAATCTCCATTCCTAGGGTACCAAAGGCCTAGATAAGGTGTGCCCTTAAGATATCTCAAAATCCTTTTGACTGTAGTCAGATGAGATTCTTTAGGGCATGCTTGGTATCTAGCACGGACACATGTAGCATACATGATATCTGGTCTACTAGTAGTCAGATATAGAAGGGAGCCAACTATCCCTCTATACAAAGTTTCATCTACAGGTTTCCCTGCATCATCTTTGCTTAGAGACACACTTATCCCCAGTGGAGTTCTCGTGGTAGTGGATGATTCCATACCATACTTCTTTATTAACTCCAGGGTGAACTTAGACTGGGATATGGACAAGTCATCTTCATTCTATCTTACTTGGAGACCCAAGAAAAACTTAAGTTCTCCCATACTGCTCATTTTAAATTTTCCTTGCATTAGTTTTGCAAATTTTCTACAAAGATTACTTTCAGTAGACCCAAATATTATGTCATCAACATATATTTGAGCTAGAATAATCTTTCCTTTAGATTCCCTAAGGAATAGAGTCTTGTCTATTTTCCCCCTTGAGAATTTGTTCTCAATGAGGAAAGTAGATAGGGTTTCATACCAGGCCCTTGGGGTTTGTTTCAACCCATATAAAGCTTTCCTAAGTCTAAAAACATAATCAGGTTTGAGAGGATCAACATAATCTGAGGGCTGCTCTACATAGACTTCTTCCTTTATATTTCCATTTAGGAATGCTGATTTTACATCCATTTGGAATACCTTAAAGCCTTGATATGTTGCATAAACAAGGAACATCCTAATTGCTTCCAGTCTTGCTACTGGGGCAAAGGTTTGATCAAAATCAATACCCTCTTCTTGTCTGTATCCTTTTGCAACAAGTCTTGCTTTGTTCTTCATAATGATCTCATTCTCATCCAGCTTGTTCCTAAAGATCCACATTGTTCCAATGATGTTGTGGTCTTTTGGTTTAGGAACTAATTTCCAGACCTTGTACCTTTTGAACTGATTCAGCTCCTCTTGCATGACATCAATCCAATGTGGGTCTAGGACAACTTCAAATTTCTTTGGTTCCACTTGAGATAGGAAGCTGGAGCAAAGAACTGTGTTCAGATTCCTGCTCCTTGTTTGTACTCCTTGTCTTGGATCACCAATTATATGATTTGTTGGATGATCTTTTAATTGTCTAATAGCTGGAGGTAGTCTATCTTCAGGTTGAACACCTCCAGTCTCTTCATTATGCTGCACCTCTTGGTTTTCATCAGCATCTGGAGAGTCTTGTACTCCCCCTGGACAACAGCCACCATTTCCACTTCCTAATTTGCAGTTGAATCTTCTGTAATGGTAAGCTTGTCCATTCTCTCATTTATACCTGTAGAACTGCAAGCACAAATACTTTGATGATTCCTTTTTTTGAACCACCAAAGGTTACTTTAGGTCCATCCATGATAGGTGTGTAGTCCTTCAGCAACCCCCTTGTTCCAGTCATGTGCCTGGAACATACACTGTCCAAGTACCATATAGGGGCATGACGACTTGGACTCACCTGCAATAAAGACTACTTAACCTTAGAACCCAAATAAGTTTTGGGTCCTTGGTTCATGTTAGTCTGAAATTTGACAAATCTGCATGCAGCTCTTCTAACAGGCAGATTGCTATTCTCCTTGACACTAGAATTGTGCCAAAAATCTAAGGCAAAGTGGCCTAACTTGCCACAGCACCAACACTCAAACTTGTTATACCTTTGTTTAGGTACAACCTTTGCTGAATTGTTTACAGCAGGTTTCTTGTTTTGTGCTGGAGCATTGCCTTTCTTATTGGACTTAGCAGCTCATGCTGTTCTCTTAAACCCTAATCCAGCCTTACCCTTTTGTGACACAAAGTCATCTATTAAGGGTAATACAGATTTTGGCTTAGAAAAACTAGCCACAATCTCTTTCTCTTTCTCATTCTTGAATGTGATTGTGCCCATTTGAATAACAGTTAGGTTTTTCAATCTGGCAATCTCATTCAGTTTTTGATCCAGGAACTTCTCTGAATCTAATGCAGCCATCTTAAGATCTGCAATTTCCTTAGACTGAGATTTGGCCAGGTTTTTGCTCTTCTTATGTACCTGCAATAAATCTCCATATTCATCTATCAGCTGATGAATATCACCTTCAGACTTAGACCCATCCACATCACTTGATGCAGATGTTGCTGACTCTGACTCAGTACTACAATCTGAATTTCTAGTAATACATTGTACCTTACTAGGACCAGGCTGATCCTGGCACTTGTCTTCTTCTGACACAGCCATCAGTCTCTTGCACTGATGGTCTTATTGTTCATATATAGAGTTCAGTACCCGGAGAAACTCTTCTTCTTCATCTGCTGCATATAGACCAATGTAGGCCTCAGCTTCAGATTCTGACTCTGAAGTAGATTGGTCTGTCAAGCTCTTCTCCTTCTTAGCAACAAAGGATTTCTCCTTCTTGCTCTGGTGTTGACTCTTCTTTTTATCTGTAGTCTCTTTTCTTTTATCTGGACACTTAGCCACAACATGTCCAGGCCTATTACAGTAGTAGCAAACTATCTTTGATGTTGTAGATTTTCTTGGCTTAGACCTGCTCCTGTCCTTCCTGGATGACTTCCTTTTTTGATAATACTCATCCTTAGGCTGAGATGTGGAAGGCTTAGACTTCCATTGCTTCTTCTTCAGTAATCTCTGAAATTGTCTTGTAAATGCTGCAAAATCTTCATCTGAGTCACTACTGTCTGAATTCTGGTTGTCTGAATTATCTGAAGCAATTTCAGCAACTATCTTAGGAGGTGATGGAGACATCCTCCTATTTTTCTTAGTGGCTTCAACCTTGAAGGCCACAGACTTTTCTCTATACTCCCCTTTTTCACTTTTCTGTTCCTCTTTCCTAGCCATCAACTGCATCTCATATGATAGTAATTTTCCAAACAAAGTTGGAGGTGAGATATCTGCAAGTTTGGCCACTTCCCTAATGGCACAAATCTTAGTGTCCCAATCCTTTGTCAAGGATCTTAGGAATTTATCATTCAGTTCATAGGTACTGAAGATTCTTCCATTGGACATCAGCTCATTTACTATTCTATAGAACTTTTTATAATACTCAGTTATACTGTCAGATTTTCCTTGTCTGAAACTCTCATATTCCTGGTTCAGCATATATTTTCTATCTTGTCTGACTTCTTCAGAACCCTCCATGTAGATTATCAAAGTATCCCACATTTCTTTGGAGGTCTTGCAGTGAATCAAAATTTGAAAGGTTGCATCATCTATGACACTTACTATGATATTCTGGACTCTTTTATCCATAGTTGCCAGGATGATCTCATCCTTAGTCATCTCTGAAAAATCTTTGGGAATTCTATGGTTGGCATCAAGTACTAAAATCTTCATAAGAATATAAGGACCTTCCTTCACTGTAATGTAGATTCTTGAATCAGAAGCCTCCATAAACAGCATAACCCTTTCTTTCCATATTCCAAATATCTCCTTTCTGCATATGGGTAATTTCATAGAACCTAGTTCCTTATGATTTTCCCCTAAACCCATTTTCTTGATCTTGAATCTGCCTTATGGATCTAACTCATACTGTTAAGTCCTTCTTTGAGTAACCTCGCTTTGATACCACTTGAAAGAATTAGTGCCTAACCACCTAGAGGGGGGTGAATAGGTGTAATTCCTGTTTTTCTTTTAAGGTAGCAAATCTATTCAATTGTTTACTTAGCAGTAGTAAATGTTACAGCTAACACAGCACAGATTCACAGAATTATCACAACACAGATTGCACACAGATTTGTATAGTGGTTCCCCAAGGTCTGGGTACATCCACTTTCCCCATTCGCCTATCTAGTAATGTGCTAGATTCGGCCTAACTTCTTCTCTTCACCTCAGATCCTCAGATCTTACAACTCAGAACCCCAAGCAAGGCTCCTACAACTCAGGCAATCTGCCCTACCTCAGCCTACATAAGGCCTACAACTCAAAGATATCAATCTCCTACAACTCAGGCTCACAACCCTACCTCAGCCTTCAACAAGGCCTACCACTCAGAGAAAATATTCTCCTACACTCAGCCTTTATAATCACAGGCTTACAAATCAGATCTATAAAGATCCTACAGAAATTTGATTTAATAAAGTAATTAACCTCCACCCAGATAGAGAGAGAAGGGATGGATGGCTTCTTGATCAGTTCTTGGAAGAATCTGATGGCAGAGAACAACCTCTCTTAGCTTTCTTCAAAGCTTCTTGAATCTGAACTCAGTAGGGTTGAACTCTTGAGAAGTTGATCTTCAATCAGCTTCTGACTTGAGATTCAGATCTTAATCTGAATCTTTCTTGGCAGCCTGGTTCAGCAACTGCACTTCTTAGATGGAGCTCTCTCTCTCCAACTTCTTAGATCTTCTGTCGAAGGTCTTCTTCTTTTTGTGTTGTTAGTTATCTCTGTATATTCTTTAATCTTCTTCTTAATTGTAATAATCTTCTGTTGAAGGAGAAAGCCTTTATATAGTCTTCCTCCATGGTAACCGGCTGATCCGATTTCTAACAAACTTCTGACAGCTTTGACAGTTGCAGTAGACTGGTTAGAAATGGCAGCTGTCAAGTCATCCAGTCACTTCTTGAAATACTGTCTCTGTCTGAAAGTGTCGAGACAGATCTTCATCATGTGTCGACACAAGTAGACTAAGTGTCGACACAAGTGGACTAAGTGTCGACACAAGCCTTGGTGGTGTCGACACATCTCTTTTGTTGTTGTTAATACTTCTCGACACAGCCTTCTGTTGAATGTGTCGACACAAGCCTTTGTGGTGTCGACACAGTCACTTCTTTTCTTCATACAAATTTACATTGTTGAAATTCTGCCATGTGTCGACACAAGTCCTGTGTGTCGACACATTTGATGTCGACAATATCTTCTGCGTGTCGACACTGCCTCTGTGTGTCGACACAAATACTTCTTCTCTTTAACTTTGTTGAAACTCTGCTGTGTTGTCAACACAAGTCCTGTGTGTCGACACAGTTGATGTCGATAAAGTCTTCTGTGTGTGTCGACACAGCCTCTGGGTGTCGACACAGTTGATTCTGGTGTCGACACAGCCTATCCAAGTGTCGACACAATTAACTCCAAGTGTCGACACAGTTTTTCTCCAATGTCGACACATGACTTCATAAGTGTCGACACAGCTTCTCCTGATGTCGACACATGTACTTAGAAATTTTTCTGCATTCCTGCATTTACTTAACCTGCACATATAAACTCAAAACAACATCAAATACACCTTGATGCATATCATTGAGTAGGGTGAGGCTTCTTCAAATCTGGTACACATTTTCCAATGTACCCAACATGACCCGGCTTGCTACACCACAATGGTGGGTCGATCTGAATTGGAAATGCTCAAGTTTGTAGTGAGGTTAGCATCTCTGAGTGGTATGGGCGGAATGTCGCCAGCATGCGTGTTGGGGGACTAGGATCGGCCAACCAACATGTTAAAAACCTCTGCTTGGTGGTGGGCAACTTGTATATCTGGTACACCAATAAGGTGCCCTGAGTGGACGGAGCATCTGGCGGAGGCCGGCGTTTGTGATATTGTTGTGCCTAAGAGAACTTGTTGTGATTGGTAGATCTTACGATTACAATGCATACAGGGAAGGAACCACTGCCCCAGGTAAAGGGTAGGGTCTTTATAATTGGTCATTTAATGCTGACCGTTGCTTTGTTTACCGCTCTTGGGGTGGATGTCTACTTGCAGGTGCTGATGGGTTGAATTGAGCGGAACGAAGCCCTTGCTGCTTAAAGGACCTTGAAGGCCGTGCGAATAATTCTTGGATTTCATGTGTGGTCGGCTTGCATGCCGATGTATGAAGCTGCATATTTGTAAAGAACAACTTGTAAGGCCTTAAGGCCATGAGCGGTTGTGTGTTGTATACATTCCTGGTTTATGTATAAATGTGGAGTTTATATATTTAGTGGACATTCATGCGTTTGAATTCTTACTACTTAAAATGTTGCGCTAGAATGCTCTGAGTTAGGATATTAGTAGAACATGATTTGATATTCACAGGTAATCCCGCCATTTGTCTGTGAAATATGGCGTGGTTCCCTGGCCGGACCCACCGTTATATTCCATATGATGAATGGAGGCGTTACAAAGTGGTATCAGAGCCAGGTTTGAGATTTGTGCGAGGGAGAACATAATTGAACTCAAAAATGTCCACTAGGAATGTAATATATGCACGTGAGGACCATGAGAGTGTGGTCAAAGTCTATTTGTCTTTATGTACTAGACGTAACTGGTGATTTTGTACATTGATATGTGACGAGAAGTGGTGGTGGGCAGTTTGAGCCCCAGCGTTCCGATGAGAGTGCAGCACCAGCTGTAGCGCTTACACCTCCCTCGGCAGAGACCATACGTGTAGTGATTGAGACGGTGCTCACAGTGTTTCATGCACAGCCTACTGGGCAGGCAAGGCCTGCAGGGGTGCTAGTACGGCTTGGTGCAAGGCAAGAGCGTGTTGAAGCTGTGGTGGATGAGCAAGCAGCAGACGAACAATTTAAGCGGTTTATGGAATTTTATCCACCTACGTTTGGAGGAACGGGTTGCCCAACGCAGGTAGAAGATTGACATGCAAGAGTGAAAAGGATCCTGGCAGCAATCAGGAGTGTGGAGGCGTAGAAAGTGACTTTAGCCACTTTTCTATTGGAAGGAGATGCAAGGCTTTGGTGGGATGAAGTGGAATTGCATTACTTGGCAGGTCGAGTATTAGAGGAGATATCAATTGAAGAATTCTCACGATTATTTCTGGCCAAGTATTTGCCAATGTCACGGCGGATTGCTATGGAAAACGAGTTCCAACGTCTGGTGCAGGGTGAGAGTAATGTTGATACGTACCTGCATGAGTTTACCAGGCTGGGGCGCTATGCGGGGACTACTTTCACTGAGGAGGCACGAAAGACGAATAGATTCTATGAGGGACTGCGTGATGAGTTGAGATTGGCACTCCCGACTTCGGTGAACCAAGGCTTCCAAGCGTTGGTAGATACAGCCCGTGCATTGGAGAAAGATTTGAAACAGGTGCACGACAAGAAGAACGTGGCGGTGGAGAAGCCAGAATTCAAAGTTCCACAGTCGGAACAGTCGGATTTTAGGAGACGAGATGAGAAAAGGTTCAGGCCTACCGAACCAAATCCGTCGACTGTTTCTTTGGGAGCAACATCTGGGCAAGGGCGTGTTGAGACACGCACATGTTTTACATGCGGGAAGCAGGGACATATAGCCCATAATTGTTGGAGCGGCCCTCCAAGGAGTGAGAAGAAGACAGGTGCATCTTATGAAGAAAAGGGCAAGGCAGTGGCAGAGTAATCTGCATCCCGGACGCAACCTCTAGTGTACAATCTTGAATTGCAGGAGCCGCAAATCTCAATCGGTGAAGTACAGCAGCCTCGAGTGTTTTGTTTGGAACTCCAAGAGGCTATCAAACGACTTATGAAAGATGATGCGGGTGAGCGGAAGTAAGAATGGAAGCGTGACCTGTATTACTTTGGTGATGTCACTAAATGTTGTATGTAGGAATGAACAACGCGATGATTGTGTACATCTTCTTTTATCCTGGCAATCAGTCAATCAAGGTGGAATAAAGGAATGGTTTTGTTGATGTATGTATATCTGGGATAAAAGCAATGAATATGGTGGATATATGTCTGTTATGTTTGTTATGGATGTATGTATGTTATTGACGGTTTTGTGTGATGTCGTGGGGCGAGATAAGCTGCGACCTCTGAGCTCTAACCTGGATCGTTTTACTACGGAATGGCGTGGTTCTGTTGATGTCTACAGTTGAGCGAAATTTCGGGACGAAATTTTTTTGAAGGAGGGGAGGGTTGTAATACCCCAAAGCCAAATTTGGGTTCAGGTTGGGTGACACGGCCTAGGACACGGGCATGTCCCAGGGGGGGTCCTGCTCGGGTTGAGCAGCTTCTCGAGTGCTCGATGAAATGCACTCGAGAAGTTCTCGAGAGGGAACATGCCCTGCGACACGGGAATGTCAGGGGGCGTGTCCTCCTCTGGTCGATGAACTGCGTTCGACGATTGTCGAGCGGCAAGTTGAGTTGAGTACAAGGCCTGTGACACGGGCGTGTCACAGGGCCTTGTCCTTCTCAGGATCAGCCAGGGATGTGTGTGTTGATGGACACGGGTGTGTCTTGGGGTACACGGCCTGGGACACGGGCGTGTCCCATGGCCGTGTCCTGCTCGGGTTGAGTTTGTAGTATGTTGCCTGAGGAACACGCCATGCCACACGGGCGTGTACTGTGTGACATGGGCGTGTTAGCCATGTGACACGGGCGTGTCACATGGCCGTGTCCTATTCTGTATAAGGCAGTTCGTGTACTGCTTAAGGGACACGGCCTGTGATACGGGCGTATCACAGGGCGTGTCAGCCCAAAAATGGGTATTTCTGGCAAATCATGGCCATTCATTTCCTTCACCTTAGATCCAAGGGTCCAGGCCCTTCCCTGTTGATATAAGACTGAGATTGGAAGCCTCATATTCCATTCATTTCCCTTTCTCAAAATCTAGGGAGAGAGAGAGAGAGAGAGAAAGGAAGGCGAGAAGGAAGCCGGCTGCCGGAGAAACTTCAACATTTTGAATCGTGAGCCGAGTGCGGATTCGTGGAGGCAAAGCCGTGGCGGTGATTTCCATCTAGACAGTTCATGGCTCCAAAGCGATCATCAAGGGTAACGATCTCCTTCTTGGATATGCATATGCAAGGGATCCTCCACTAAGAGGTGGAAAGCGTAAGTGATTCCAAGTTGAGTCTGCATCTACAGCCGGAAGAGTGTAGTACAACATATGCATGCTGTGTGAAGCCCATCCGGATGGTTAGTCTAAATTGGTGATGGTTATATGTGAACTGTAGAAGACTCTGTGTATTGTATGGACGCCCGTGAATTGTGAATGTAAGCTTCTTTTGTTGTGAGCTCTGTGTGAGCTGTTTGCTAATCTTCGATGCTTTGCGTAAGCTCCTTGTGGTGTGAGCGTTGTGAGCACTATTTACTCTGAGAGAGCGGAAAGCTGTGGCTAATCAGGAGGGAAAGCCGACCTGCGTCAAGTGGTGCGCTACTGACGATTTGAGCAACGGGAAAAGGCTGACCTGCCCCTGGTTTACCCGCGTCAAGTGGTGCGCTACTAACGATTTGAGCAACGGGAAAAGGCTGACCCGCATCAAGTGGTGCGCTACTGATGATTTGAGCAACGGGAAAAGGCTGATCCGCGTCAAGTGGTGCGTTACTGACGATTTGGGAGATAGATTGGTGGCAACGCTTAGGGGGATGCGAGACAGACCCGGCTTACCGCACCACAATGGTGGGTCGATCTGAATTGGAAATGCTCAAGTTTGTCGTGAGGTTAGCACCTTTGAGTGGGATGGGCGGAATGTCGCCAGCATGCGTGTTGGTGGACTAGGACCGGCCAACCAACATGTTAAAAACCTCTGCTCGGCGGTGGGCAATTGGTATATCCGGTACACCAATAAGGTGCCCTGAGTGCACAGAGCGACTGGCGGAGGCCGGCATTTGTGATACTGTTGTGCCTGAGATCACTTGTTGTGATTGGTAGATCTTACGATTGCAATGCATACAGGGAAGGAACCACTGCCCCGGGTAAGGGGTAGGGTCGTTATAATTGGTCAGCTAATGCTGACCGTTGCTTTGTTTACCGCTCTTGGGGTGGATGTCTACTCGAAGGTGTTGATGGGTTGAATTGAATTGAGCGGAATGAAGCCCTTGCTGCTTAAAGGCCCTTGAAGGCCGTGCGAAGTCTTCTTGGATTTCATGTGTGGCTGGCCTGCGTGCCGATGTTTGAAGTTGTATATTTGTAAAGAGTAACTTGTAAGGCCTTAAGGCCATAATAGGTTGTGTTGTATACATTCCTGGTTTATGTATAAATGTGGAGTTTATATATTTAGTGGGCATTCATGCGGTTGAGTTCTTACAACTTAAAATGCTTCGCTAGAATGCTCTGAGTTAGGATACAATTAGAACGTGATTTGATATTCACACGTAATTCCACCGTTTGTCTGTGAAATATGGCGTGGGGCCCCGGCCAGACCCACCATTATATTCCATATGACGAATGGAGGCGTTACACATATAGTCCGTTCCGAGAATTGATGTCATCTTTGGTATATCCTCCTCCTGAATGCGCAGCTGGTAGTATCCTGACTTTAAGTCGAGCTTGAAAAACCAAAAGGCTCCCTGTAGCTGGTCAAATAGCTCGTCAATTCGGGGCAGCGGATACGTATTCCCCACCATCAACCAGTTCAGCTCCCGGTATTCGATGTAGAGCCATAAAGATCTGTCCTTCTTCTATATAAACAACACTGGTGCTCCCCATGGATACAAACTTGGCCGGACAAAACACGACTCCACCAGCTCCTGTAATTGAGTCCAGAACTCTGCTAGCTCCTTGGTTGCAATTCAGTAAGGTGCCCGAGACAAAGGTCTCGCTCCTAGCACCAACTGGATCCGAAAATCCATGTCTCTAGTTGGAGGTAATCCGGGCAATTTCTTCGAGAATACGTCGGAGAAATCCTGAACTACAGGAATATCAGCAATGGAGGCATCCATCTCCACCATCTCGAAACAGATCATGTACACCTTATCACCCTACACATGGGCTTTGATAGCCTGCACCGATGATAAAAGAGTACGAGAAATAGGTCTAATACCTTCGATGATGATGTCGGTATTCACATACCGTAAGGTGATCCTACTTTACGGGAAATCGATCTGGGTGTGGTTCCAATGCAACCAAGTCATGCCCATGATCAAATCAAAGTCTGGCATTCTCAAAATCATTGTCGGAACTTTGAATACCTTTACTCCAATCTCTGCCTCCATGGTGCACTTGGTAGATGATAAATGCTCTGATCCATCTGGTAGACGCACCCTCCTGGTCACGCCGGTGAATCGGTCTACACCTACTAGTCCCACTAAGAAGGCTTCAAATACGAATAAGTGCAAAGCACTTGTATCGAATAAGGTATGCGCAAGCTTGCTGTTAATAAAGACTATACCAGATATTTGGGGTTTAAGTTAAAGTACATGGTTGTTATAGTGGCCGTAAGGTATAGATGTTGAAATTTACTTGCAATAAATTTAAGTACATGTAATAAGTTCCTTATGGTTCCTTGGCTCGATGAGGTCAAATGCATACATCTGCTCTTGTCCTCTCCCTCTACCATAATGTCCTCGACCTCGGCCTCAAACTCATCCGCGGCCTCAGCCCTACTGTGTTGGAGAGGATGCTGGAGGTGGAGGTGGGGGAGGTGGATGGAACTGCTGAGGGCAGTCAGCCCTTACGTGCACCGGTTGTTGGCACCTATAGCAAATCACTGGTCGGTGGCCACGATCATCCTGTCTCATCCAGTCATGGACCTACAGTGGTGGTGGAGCTAGTACTAAATGAGGCATCTGCTCTTGCCTGAAATTAGGACGATAACGTCGTCCACCCTTCTTGTGGCTCATTAATCTACCTCTCTGTGACCCTCAACTGCTTTCCTCGAAGGATATGTAACACCCCATAGCCTAAGTTGGGTTCAGGTTGGGTGACATGGCCTGGGACACGGGCATGTCCCAGGGCGTGTCATGCTCGGGTTGAGCAGTTGGGCGAGTGGTCGATGAAATTCGATCGATGAAGTTTTTGGAGGGAACACGCCCTGAGACACGGGCATGTCAGAGGGCATGTCCCCCTCTGGTCGACGAACTGCACTCGACAATCGTCGAGCGGAAAGCAAAGGGAGTACACGGCCTGTGACACGGGCATGTCACGGGGCGTGTCCTTTGCGGGAGTCATTCAGGGATGCGTGTGTTGACAGACATGGGTGTGTCTTGGAGTACACGGCTTGGGACACGGGCGTGTACCATAGCCGTGTCCCGCTCGGGTAAGTTGATGTTGTGTTGTGTGAGGTACACGGCTGCTAGACACGGGCGTGTCGGCCATGATACGGGCGTGTAGCATCTGACACGGGCATGTCACACGACCGTGTACTGGTTGGATTTCAGTCGGTTGTGTGCCGCTTAAGTGACACGACCTGTGACACGGGCGTGTCATAGGGCGTGTCAGGCCGTGTTTAGCCGTTTTTTGGGCAAATCAAGACCGTTCATTCCCTTATCCTGGATCCAAGGGCCCAGCCTCTTCCCTACTGAGATAAGGCCGAGAATGAGGGGGGTGGAAGCTTATTCAATCCATGCTTCTTCTTCTTCTCATTCTGAAAGAGAGAGAAAGGGAGAGCAAGGGATCAAGGAAGGGAAAGGGGAAACCAGCTGCTAGAGGAGCTGCGGGGTGCAGAAGCAAGATCTGAGTTTGGATTCGTGAAGGCAAAGCCGAGGCGGTGATTTCCATCCCGCTAGTTCATGGCTCCAAAGAGATCTTCAAGGGTAACGATCTCCTTCTTGGACAATCGAAGTACTTTCTTTATGCATAGCATGGAATCCTCCACCAAGAGGTGGAAAATCCAAGTAATTCCCAGTTGAGTTTGCATCTTGAGCCGGAAGTGTGTAGTATGACATAAGTATGCTGTCTGAAGCCCATCTGGATGGTTAGTCTGGATTGGTGATGATTATGGGTAAACCGGAGAAGACTCCGTGGATTTGATGGGCGCGTAGGACCTATGAGTGTACGACCTTTTGTATGGATGTATGGATGTGATCTTGGATGCTTTGTGTATTCTCCTGGTTGTTTTGAGAGGTCAATTGGTAGCAATGCCTGGGGAGTGAGGGATAAACCTGGCTTGCTACACCATAAGTGTGGGTTGATCTATATTAGTTTGAGAGATCGATTGGTGGCAATGCCTGGGGAGCCGAGTTAAACCCGGCTTGCTACACCACTAGGGTGGGTCGATCTGAAATAGGTTGGGAGGTCGATTCGTGGTAATGCCTGGGGATCGGAGATAAACCTGACTTGCTACTCCACTAGGGTGGGTCGATCTGCTGTGGATATGTTGTGAGGTTAGTACCTCTGAGTGGGATGGACGGAATGTCGCCAGCCTGCGGGATTGGTGGACTAGGACCGGCCAACCAACAAGTTAAAAACCTCTGATCGGCGGTGGTCGACTGGTATGTCCGGTACACCAATAAGGTGCCCTTAGTGCACGGAGTGACTGGTGCATACCGGCGTTTATGACATTGTTGTGCTTGGTAGATAGTAGATATTATGATGGCAATGCTTACAGGGAAGGAACCACTGCCCCGGGTAAGGGGTAGGGTCATTATAATTGGTCAGCTAATGATGACCGTTGTTTGTTTCCCGCTCTTGGGATGGATGCCTATTTGCAGGTGCTGATGGATTGGAATAAATTGAGCAGAATGAAGGTTTGTTGCGTAAAGGCCCTTGAAGGCCGTGCGTAGAATATTTGGATTTCATGTGTGGTCGGCCTGGGTGCCGATGTATGAAATTGTATATATTTGTAAAGAGCAACCTATAAGGCCTTAATGCCGTGAGAGTGTGTGTTGTATATATTCCTATTATATATATATAAATGTGGAGTTTATATATTAGTGGACATTCACTGTGCTGAGTTCATATAACTTAAAATGTTGTGCTAGAATCCTTTGAGTTAGGCACGAGTAGAATGAGATTTTGATTTCCATACGTAATTCCGCCGTTTATTTGTGAAATATGGCATGGGGCCCCGGCCGGACCCACCATTATATTCCATGTGATGAGTGGAGGCGTTACAAAGCTGTATCAGAGCGAGGTTTGAGATTTATGGGAGGGAGAACATCACTGAACTCAAGAATGTCCACTAGGAATGTTATCCAAGCATGTGAGGAGCGTCACCATATAGTCAAGGTTTAATTACCGTTATGAAATGGATGATTAATGGTATTTTGTACATTGATAGGTGGCGAGGAGTGGTGCTGGGCAGTCTGAGCCCCAACATTCGGATGAGAGTGCGGCACCAGTTGAAGCGCCTACACCTCCCTCGGCGGAGACGATACGTGTGGTGACTGAGACGGTGCTCGCAGTGTTACAAGCACAGCCTACTAGGCAGGCAAGGCCTGTAGGGGTGCCAGTATGGCCCGGTGCACGGCAAGAGTGTGCTGAATCTGTGGTGGACGAGCAAGCAACGGATGAGCAGTTGAAAAGGTTTATGGAGTTTCATCCACCTACGTTTGGTGGGGCGACTTCCCCAACGCAGGCGGAAGATTGGCTTGCAAGAGTGAAGAGGATCCTGACTGCAATCAGGACTGCGGAGGAGCAGAAAGTGACCTTAGCCATTTTTCTGCTGGAGAGAGATGTGAGAGTTTGGTGGGATGATGTGGAAGTGCATCACTTGGCAGGTCGAGGATTAGAGGAGATATCAATAGAAGAATTCTCCAGATTGTTTCTCGCCAAGTATTTGCCAGTTTCGCAGCGGATTGCGATGGAAAACGAATTTCAACGTTTGGTGCAGGGTGAGACTGATATTGATATGTACCTGCATGAGTTTACCAGACTGGGATGCTATGCGGGGTCTACCTTCGCTGAGGAAGCGCGAAAGACGAATCGCTTTTACGAAGGACTGCGTGATGAGTTGAGGTTAGCACTCCCGAGTTCGGTGAACCAAGGCTTCCAAGCGTTGGTAGATACAGCCCGTGCGCTGGAGAAGGATTTGAAGCAGGTACAAGAGAAGAAGAGTCTGGCAGTGGAGAAGTCAGAATTCAAGGTACCATAGTAGGAATAATTGGAATTTCGAAGACGAGATCAGAAAAGGTTCAGGCCTGCTGAATCTACTCCGTCGTCTATTTCTTCGGGGGCAACCTATGGGCAAGGACATGTTGATACACGTACATGTTTTAACTGCGCGAAGCAAGGACATATAGCTCGTTATTGTTGGAATGCCCCTTCAAGGAGTGAGAAAAAGACAGGTGCGTCTTATGAAGAAAAGGGTAAAGCAGTGGCCGAGTCATCTGTATCCCGGATGTAACCTCGATTGTATACGTTGGAAGTGCAAGAGCCGCAAAGCTCAAATGGTGAAGTTCAGCCTCGTGTGTTTAATTTGGAACTCCAAGAGGCTATGAAACGATATATGTAAAATAATGCGGGTGAGCGGAAGTAATTATAGAATCGTGACCCGTACTACTTGGGCGTTGTGATTACTATTGTATATAAGGCCTGAATAAGGAGATAATTGTGTACATATATGTTGTATGTTGTGTTGAATGATGAAATGTTGGTGCACACTTTGTGTTATTTAAGTAATCGATCGATCCTGGTGATGAAATTGTGAATGGATGTGCACCTGTGAGAAATATGTATGTGTGTATGTTCTAAATGTGATGTTTGTTTTGTACGATGCCTTGGGGCGAGACAAGCTGCGGCCTCTGAGCTCTAACCTGGCTCATTTATTCGAGTAATCAGTTGCTGATGATGTAACGAGGAGTGGTTCGGTGAATGTCTGTAGTCGAACCAAATTTCGGGACAAAATTTTTTTGAAGGGGGGTGATTATAACACCCCAAAGCCCAAGTTGGGTTCAGGTTGGGTGACACGGCCTGGGATACGGGCGTGTCCCAGGGAGTGTCATGCTCGGGTTGAGCAGTTGGGCGAGTGGTCGATGAAATTCAGTCGATGAATTTTTTGGAGGGAACACGCCCTGAGATACGGGCGTATCATAGGGCGTGTCCCCCTCTGGTCGACGAACTTCGCTCGACAATCGTCGAGTAGCAAGCAAAGGGAGTACACGGCCTGTGACACAGGCGTGTCACAGGGCATGTCCTTTGCGAGAGTCAACCAGGGATGTGTGTGTGTGTGTTGATAGATATGGGTGGGTCTTGGAGTACACGGCCTGGGACATGGGCGTGTCCCATGGCCGTGTCCCGCTCGAGTGAGTTGATGTTGTGTTGTGTAAGGTACATGGCTGCTAGACAAGGGCGTGTCGGCCATGACACGGGCGTGTCACACGGCCGTGTACTGGTTGGATTTGAGTCAGTTGTGTGCCGCTTAAGTGACACGGCCTGTAACACGGGCGTGTCACAGGCCGTGTCAGGCCGTATTTAGCCTTTTATGGGCAAATCAAGACCGTTCATTCCCTTATCCTGGATCCAAGGGCCCAGGCTCTTCCCTACTGAGATAAGGCCGAGAATGAGGGGGGAAGCTTATTCAAGCCATTCTTGTTCTTCTTCTCATTCTCAAAGAGAGAGAAATGGAGAGCAAGGGAGCAAGGAAGGGAATGGGGAAACCAGCTGCTGGAGGAGCTGCGGAGTGCGGAAGCAATATCCTAGTTTGGATTCGTGAAGGCAAAGCCGAGGCGGTGATTTCCATACGGCTAGTTCATGGCTCCAAAGCTATCTTCAAGGGTAACGATCTCCTTCTTGGACAATCGAAGTCCTTTCTTTATGCATAGCATGGAATCCTCCACCAAGAGGTGAAAAATGCAAGTGATTCCCAGTTGAGTCTGCATCTAGAGTCAAAAGTGTGTAGTACAACATAGACATGCTGTGTGAAGCCCATCTGGATGGTTAGTCTGAATTGGTGATGATTATGGGTAAACCGGAGAAGACTCCGTGGATTTGATAGACGCGTAGGACCTATGAGTGTAGGCTCTTTTGTATGGATGTAGGGATGTATGGATGTGATCTTGGATGCTTTGTGTAAGCTCATGGTTGTTTTGAGAGGTCAATTGGTAGCAATGCCTGGGGAGCGTGGGATAAACCCGGCTTGCTATACCACAAGGGTGGGTTGATTTGTATTAGTTTGAGAGGTCGATTGGTGGCAATGCCTGGGGAGCCGAAGTAAACACGGCTTGGTACACCATTAGGTTGGGTCGATCTGAAATAGGTTGGGAGGTCGATTGGTGGTAATGCCTGGGGAGCGGAGATAAAACTGGCTTGCTACTCCACTATGGTGGGTCGATCTGCTGTAGAAATGCTGTGAGGTTAGTACCTCTGAGTTGGATGGACAGAATGTCGCCAGCCTGGGGATTGGTGGACTAGGACCGGACAACCAACAAGTTAAAAACCTCTGATCGGCGGTGGACGACTGGTATGTCCAGTACACCAATAAGGTGCCCTGAGTGCACAAAGCGACTGGTGCATACCGTCATTTGTGACATTGTTGTGCTTCGGTAGATAGTAGATATTATGATGACAATGCATACAGGGAAGGAACCACTGCCCCGGGTAAGGGGTATGGTCATTATAATTGTTCAGCTAATGCTGACCTTTTCTTTATTTCCCGCTCTTGGGATGGATGCCTATTTGCAGGTGCTGATGGATTGGAATAAATTGAGCGGAATGAAGGCTTGCTGCTTAAAGACCCTTGAAGGCCATGCAAATAATGTTTGGATATCATGTGTGGTCGGCCTGCGTGCCGATGTATGAAATTGTATATATTTGTAAAGAGCAACCTGTAAGGCCTTAAGGTCATGAGAGTGTGTGCGTTGTATACATTCCTGTTATATATATAAATGTGGAGTTTATATATTATTGGACATTCACTGTGCTGAGTTCATATAACTTAAAATGTTGCGCTAAAATGCTTTGAGTTAGGCACGAGTAGAATGAGATTTTGATTTCCACACGTAATTTCGTCGTTTGTCTGTGAAATATGGCGCGGGGCTCCGGCCGGACCCACCATTATATTCCATGTGACGAGTGGAGGCGTTACAGGATAACCCATCCAGTGGTCTCTTTCCCCTGCTCTGTACCATCAGCTGGTCTGCCTCCAACGTTTTTGCCATCTTGATGATCTGAGCCGAAGTGCCATGCGAGATGAATAGTAGAGACTGCCTCGTAGAGTCTCTAAGTCCCCGGTAAAATCTCTTTGTGTACCTCATATCGTCCAAATCATGAATCCTCGCGGACCTGGCTAGATGAGAGAACTCCCTATGGTACTCTGTCATTGATTTGCTACCCTTCCTGAGGTTCAACAACCTCTCCACTAACTCATCTCTGTCCGTAACAAACATAAAGTTCTCTAAGAAGACCTCACTAAACTCCTCCTAATTTATGTCTGACAGCTCCCGATCTGCATACGTGGAGTCCAGCAGGGACTTCCACCACCTCTTTACATGAATGTCTAGTACGGATGTTGCTAAGGAAACTGCCTTGCTAATCGGGCAGCTGATGCCTGTCGGTATCCCCTAAATGGTCTTGAGCCACTCTATCTTCGCTGCATTTTTTGTCCCGTGGTACATTAGTAGAGACAAAATCCTGAATGTATTTAGCCAACTTGATCCCGGATTTGGCTGCTGGATTAGGGCTTGCTGGTCTTTAAAGGCATCGAGGATGGCCGTTAGTGCCTGCCTCATCTCCATCTGGTGGAAAGGGGTGGTAGCCGGAGGGGGAGGAACGACATCCTGTGGTACGATGACCTATGGGGGATACACAAAAGTAAGGTTTATATTAGGATATGCCTAACTCATTGTTTTTAAATGGACTGTTTTCTGTGACTTTTTACACATGGGCACACCATTGCTTCCGTTGCATAGTTTGTCCGCAATCTAATGCTCGAGTGGGGTTTGCCAGTGTTATGGGCTTCTTTCTCATATGATCGTTCGGTAAGTGATACCAGTTTGTAAGACCCCTCCAATGCCAATTTGTAAGACCCCCCTCCAACATACTCAGGAGGTCGCCCGGTCTTATGCCAAGAACCACCGCCTTACGGTGTCACTTAGCACACACGGCTAGTCGACACCGCAAGACGCCGATCCTGCCGGCTTGTACAATAATTTACCTGTAGGGCAAGTGAGAATAGAAGTACATCGTGCAGTTTTAAAAACTAGCAAATCCACAAGTCACATCAATATCATCATATATATGGATGAAAAGTACAATAGTCCACAATGAGTACAAGAATGAGAGAAGGTCTTATGCCCGGTACATTCCAAATAAAATCCAGTATCTCTCTCACACAAACACTAAGCGTAAGCTGTAACAAAAACACTAGTCATCACCTGACGCTGAACTACAGTAGTAGTAGTGTGTGGCAACTGCTCCTCAGGTCCTGCCACCTAATCCTGCTGGTCATGCTGGCGCTCTAACTCCTCGAGCTCCTAAAATGATACGGTCACAACCGACCATTAGTCATAAAGACTAAGCAATTTTGTCCTCGCCTCACCACCGCGACTCCTAGGCACCGAGCGGGAGGACGAAAGCAGAGGACAACAAAACAGTACAAAATGGAAGCAGGTGACGGTGAAACTATTCTATCATGATCATGTTTCTAACAATTATATCATTATACTATCAGTTCTTATAGCACAAGTAAACTAAGTAAAGCAGTAATGAAAGAAAGCATAATAGGTAAAGTAGAAATGAAAGAAGGTGTTGTAAGTAAAGTAAGGAAACTGAGCAGAAAGTAAACTATCTACTGATACACTAACATCACAGGAGTACCTTAACATATTTGAATGTCCATATAAACTTATAAGTTGAGGTTTCAGGAATATAACTTATCATATAAAAGAGCCCATACTAATTTCTATGATAAGGATCTGCGGTACGTATGACCTAGGTATGTATGTATGTTATGATGTGTTATGCGGGTTATGATTCATAAAAGTGCAACTCACACACATGACTCTGTGATCACAGACCTTTAGTTCCCACGTTTTGGAGTTAGCTGAACTCTCTGGTACCACCGTTGTCGCTATGACAACAGTGGAGCGGGCGTCTCCACTTCCAAAGCAGCTATACACACTACTAGGCCTAGACCCTTCGTATGCCTCTGTACACATCTGAGGTGCACTCTATAGTCTCTGCGTACTAATTTGCTAGCCATATCTACCAGTTTTTTTGTTCAGGTGAGCATTTTAAGGGATTGTCCTTCAAACCGTAGTATAAAATAACCTACTATCCCCTCAAACCCTCACACCTCAACACAGTCACTGTACTACCATCGGTGTGACGCCTGGTCAGTTCCGCATGACCCGCCACTAATATGTTTTATGCACATGCAAGTTATTTCAAAACCCGAGCTTCCAGCTCATAGAACCAACCCGCCCTGAAGTAAATCTCCAGAACCTCCAGCTCACAGGACTAAACTTGTCCTGTATCAAACACCCGAGCCTTCAGCTCACAGGACTAAACCCATCCTGAATCCCTCCAACCCTTTACGGGTGAGGTTGTCACATCATCCACTTAACCTATTAGACCACACTTGTCTAATTCTTATTTTACATAACAACTTAGGGTTAATCCTTGGACTGCCCAGCGAATACCCAGTGAAGGGCTCTCGGGGGCACTAAGAACTACGAAGGGCTGAAGCCTAAAGCTCCCTTTCTCACGGACAAATCCTTTTATTAGTGGCTACCCATTATTAATACCCCAATCTCGATATTACTCTTGAGTAAACCTAATGACTTAAGGTACTGATTGGGAGAGCGACAATCTTTCGCCGGACCCTGTTATGGTTGCTCTCCTTGTAACTTACACTCTAACACTCGTTACTATGTAGTGACATACTTGTGATATCAAGCAGGGTTTCAACTTCCCAATACATCTCTCAATCCAACCACCTATCATTTCCCTGCGGGTCCTAGTGTTACACGTCACTTTTTACTAAGCGCAGCGCATGATCTAATTCTAACGCGCATGAGATGACTTCTAATTTCTTGGGTCAAAGGCCCCAAATATTTATCATGGGTTTGTCATGTGTATGAAATTGACAATTTAGAATTCCTTCATTTTTTAAGTATTTAGGGTCATAAATTAAATCATTTAATTAGGTGACCAAGATCACTTTGTACATGTGCTACTATATCCATGGGTCCATTATGTCTTGATAATTAACTTGGAGTTCATCTAGGTTAGAAATGACTGTTCATCAAAGATACTAATTTTTCCACTTGATTTACCATTCATTTTCTTTTTATGATTATAATAACATTATTCCATTTTCCAAATGAAGTACCTAAAATATTCAACTAAGAATTTAGAGAAAATTACTGGTGATTAACATTGCCATTATAATATTCAAAATAAAATTTCATACTCCTAGCCAGTGATTTGACCTAAAATAATTACATGTGAACATTTTTACAAAAATGCCACTACTGAAGTTTTCAGCATAATTATTCATCCAAAAATTCTTAAATAAATTCACAGGGGTTTATATCACAGAAATAAGAGACTATATATTTTTCCATAATTTTCCAAACATTATTACCCCTACTTTTAATTTAAATCCCAGAAAGATTAGAAATGTAAATATGCTAATTACACAAGAAATATATCTCAAACTTGCTCCAAAAATTATCTAGAGAAGTGAAATGAACTATTATGGCTTGTATCAAAATTTTGGAATTTCCTAAGGTCAGTAGACCTACTTCTCATTTTTTATTTCTAAATGAGCCTATTTTCCAATAATTCAAAATAATGGGATTTTTTGGTCCCAAAATCCCAATCTTTTTGTGGGAGGTATATTTCATCCCTATGTGCCTATGTCCAAAATCTCATGGACAAGCATTAGGCCAAATGGGCTAATTTCCCATTTTTTACTATTGGCACAACATTTGCAAATCTACCTCCACCATGCATATTGGATACTTTAGCATACAGAGATCCAAAGGGCTCCAAAGTTTTACCAAGGCCATAGGATGACCTTAGAGCCATGCCACCAAAATTTGGGAGCATTTAGAATTGGGAAGTCACATAAATTCCATTTATTTAATAACTCATATTTCTATTAAAACTATAGAAGATTATTCTCCAAAAATACTGATTTTTTGACATAGTCTAAGTATGATATACACACATATATGACCTAACTTTCACATCATGTGGACTTATAGTTTAGCCTAGACATCCATTTGAAGTTCTGCCCTAGTCTAGGAGCAGCCCTAGGATATTGGCCCTACAAGGAGACATAATGCTCCAAATTACAAGTTTAGGGTGTCAAATTAAAGGTAAGTCATAGATCTACCATTTTCATGTTGGTGTCTAGTTTTGTATTTGCATATTAGGGGCTTAAAATTAACAGGCAATGTCTCTATATAAATGTGATAGAAATATACATAATATTAATAGTGTGCAATCGTTTATAAATTATAAATCGACGACATCCATGCATCTTCCTCCTCCAGCCAATGATCCAGATTAACCCCGCTTGTACCAACTTCAGGCCTTATTTCCCAGCTACTGGGCCATTGCCACCGCCAACGATTATCACCACCATCTCTGTTGAGGTGGCGGCTGGCATTCTTCGGTGACATGGCCGCCGGAGGCGGCTCCTCCAGCGAACCCGAGCAAGAAGAAAAGCTCGTATTTCTCCCACTTTCTGACATGGAATCAGGCTCAATTGAGCCTGATATCTCTCCTAGTGGATTTATAAGACTAGTAAAGAGAGAGGGGAGGAGAAATGGACCTGGATGCGAGCAACGCCATGTTGAGTCCACTCAATGCCAACAACATTTAGAATATCTCTAAGTCAACAACGTTGAGTGGCGTTGAGACCACACAACACTGCGTTGAGTCCACTTAACACCAACAACATTCAGAATATCTCTAAGTCAACAACGTTGAGTGGCGATGAGACCACTCAACGCTGCATTGAGTCCACTCAATGCTAACAACATTCAAAATATCTCTAAGTCGAAAGTATTGAGTGGCGTTGAGACGACTCAACACCGCATTGAGTGGTGTTGAGACCACTTAACGCCGCGTCGAGTCCACTCAATGCCTATAGTTTCCAGAATATTTTCTAAGTTAAAGTTGATTGAACCTTAAAGTGGGCCCTATGTGAATCCACCCTAACTCCTTGGGTCAAACCTAGCCTAACCCCATTCACTCACTGCATGTTCAACCCTAATCTAAGTTAAGGGGTCTAGAAGGAAATGAGATTTTGCATAAGGCATATACCTGGTCCGGTCGTCGGCCTCTGTCGTGATGTCCTCGACCCCGACCTATTCCTCGGCCTCTACCCTGCTGTGTTGGAGGGGCTGTTATAGGGGGAGGAGGAGGTGGAAGAGATCGCTGGGGGCAGTGGGCTCTAACATGCCGTGACTGGTTGTACCCAAAGCATACCACCAAAGGGCGTCCTCGGTCATCATGTCTCCTCAGCTCCTGGAAGTGTGGTGGTGGGGCTAGCACTGCAAGAGGTCACTGCTCTATCCTAACATCCATACGAGGATGTCCTCCACCTCTCCTATGTTTCATGAATCTACCTCAATGCGGGCCCTTGCTACTCTCACTATGGTACTTCCCCTCAGCCGCACTTTTCCCTCTGCCCTAAACCATCAGATGATTTGCTTCCCATTTCTTTTCTGTTTCAATAATCTTTGCCAAACTGGCCTCCGAGATAAACAAGAGGGCCTTCCTGAGTGATCCTGAAGCCCTCTATAGAATTTCTTTGCATAGTCCTTCTCACTCAAATGGCTAGTAAATCCGGCCAAGTGTGAGAACTCTCTCTGGTACTCTAGCACCGATCAATTTCCCTGGCTAAGATACAGAAACCAATACTCCAATGCATCTCTATCCATCGGTGAGAAGAAATTCTCCAACAAGGCCTTGTTAAACTGATCCCAGCTTATCTGAGAGTACACATTACCTGCAAAGGGGAGTCCATAAGGGACTTCCACCACTTCTTGGTGTGGCCTCCCAATGTCATAACAGCTAAGGCTACGACCACATTGTCAGGGCAATGATTCCCAGCTAGCATCTCCAGGATAGTGCAAATCATTCCACCATTTGATCTACAAACTCATTCCCAAAGTATGTCGGAGGGGAGAGGACTTAGAAGGTAGTCAACCAATTTGAGCTCGGGTTTGGTTATGGAATCGAAACCTACTGAGCTCTAAAGGCCTCCAAAATGGCCATGAGAGTCTAACCCAGCTCTATCTGCTGGAAGGGCATAACAACTGGCAAAGGGGGAACTATAGCCTGCAATTTAAAATGTTACAATAGTTAAATACGGTTGGCCTAATCTTATTTCAAGTATACAAAATAATTTGATTTCCTACATTAACACACCATAGCTTCTGCTGCTTAATTTGTCCGCAAGCTAAAGCTCGAGTGGGGTGACCCGTTGTTTTGATGACTTCTTTCTCTTATGATTGTTTGTTCAAGTGATACCAGTTATAAAGTCCCCCCTCTTGGTAATTGAGCACAACTGAGGAGAGATTTTGTTCCCTGAACCGTCGCCTTGCAATGACATTAACTTACGAGTTGGTCAGCACCACAAGACGGTGACCCTGCTAGAAAGTATAATCATACACATGTACAACGAGAGTAGAAGTAATATAATCAAGTACACAATCATAATAATACATAAAACGAAATATTCCACAATGAGATACAAAATGAGTAAGAGTAATAAGGGCTTATGCCCAGTACATATCCAAATCACTAAACTCTCTCTCACTCAACTAATGTGAAATCTAAATAAAAAACACTCATCAACCTGTTGCCAGGTAGTAGTAGTACACGGTAACTGCTCCTCAAGTACTACCTCCACATGTTGCTTGTTCTCTGAGATGTGATGCTGCTGCGTCACCATGTGCTCCTAAAATGATGTGGTCCACCAACCACTAGTCAAAAGACTAAGACATTATCATCATCGCCTCACCACCATGACTCCTAGGCACCGCGTGGGAGGAAGGAAGAGGAGGACAACAAAGTAGAATGGAAAAAAACATGTTACATGACACTAACTAATAATTTATATAATAAGCAGTAAACATCATGAGTAATAACAATGAAAGCAAAATGTAAGTAAACAATAAACATTAAGTAAAGTAAGTAAGAACAATTACACTACCATTACAGAAGTGTATCTTAACTTATATAAATAACCATACAAACTTATAAGTTAAGATTTCCATTTAATTTAACTCATCATATAAAAGACCTCATAATAATTTATATGATGAGAGTCTGTAAGGAATGAATGCCTAGATTTGCAATGCAATGTTTATGATTTATGCAAGTGCAACTCAACCACACATGTCGACTCTATGCACATAGACCTTTTGTTCCCACTCTTTGGAGGTAGCTAACCTCTCAGGCACCCCCGTCATGGTCAAATAGTGGTTGTGGATTGAGCACCTCCATAAACCTAGGCGGTTATACACATTACCAGGCCTAAGCCCTCTATATGCCTCTACACACATATCTAGTGTACTCTAAAATCTCTGCATACCCTTTGCTAGAGTAACCAGTCTTAACGGCCAAGTGATAAGTCTTAGTAAAGTGTCACAATCCATATTAATTTGTCCCTATAGACGTTATCAACTTGTCAAGTCCACGTGATCCCGTTGGTGTGATTACTAGGCTAGTATCGAGGACCAACCACATCAAATGCACAAGCAAAGTATCACTCACATCCTTCTGAGCCTCCAGCTCGCAGGTCTAACCAGTCCTTATATGACAACCATCCTGAGCCTCCAGCTCGCAGGACTAACGAGTCTTGGCCCACTCCATCCCATAATAAGGAATGAGGTTTGTTGTATCTTTACTCTTCTACTTAGACTACTCTTGTTTATTGTTAAATTTAACTTGAACTTAAGGTGAATCTTGGACTTCCCGAGGTCTACCCAATGAAGGGCTTGCAGCAATACTAGGAAATATGATTAGCTGAATCCCAAATCTCACTTTCCAAGATATTTATTATTATTATTTGTTTACCCTTGTATGCTACCATTCTCTCAAGTTACTCTTGATCTATCCTAGGGTGGGTTATACTTCTTATAGGAAAACAATGATCTTTTGTCGATCTCCGAACTTAACTACTCCCCTTAGGGTCCATGTACACTAGCTCACATCACCTCTTGGTAAATACCTTAGGACTCCAATCAACATCATATAATGATCCTAACCCTACCCCAAACTGTCTAGATAAAATTTAGTATCGCTTCTAACCATCACCCCTTTGACGTTACTATATGCAGACCAAATGAACTATTTGAGCCTAAGGGTTGTAATAACTAATTATTTTGTTCCAAATGTCCTACAGTTAATTGCAGGGGTCTAGATACTTTATTATATTGAAATTCCACAGTTTTCCCAATTTCCAAATTAATTTGATCATAATTGAATATTCCTAAAATATAAATCACTAGTGGATTCGTACATGAAGTATCACTTCCAGGGGTCCAAACTGTACCAATTAATTTTCATTATAGAAAATTGATAAATAAGAGCTCTAGACCAAATTTCACAATGTTCCAATAATATTTAATATTTACTTTCTAATTATCAAAATCTAATCCACTTGTTCATTTTACACATGTGTTACTATAAATGCTCATCTAATAATTCCAGAAACATTACTAGAGATTAAAAGTGATAAATAATTAACTATTTTAGAATTTTAAAATTTTCTAACTCTATTTGACCACAATTACTTCAATAATAAAATAGGGGACAAAATTATAATTATAACTGCAACCCTAAGATTTTGACTTCCAAAAATTCCAAATAATTTACCAAAAATGTAAAATGCTAAAATAATAGTACTAACAAATTTTCATGATTTTTGCAACTATTCATGTAACTTTAATTCCACTTAAACATAAGCAAAATAATATGAAAAATAATTCAATTTCCAATCAAATTCAACTCCAAATATTTTAAAACTCTCGGTGGAGGTGTATTGTCACTAAATAGGTGCATGTACAAATTTTACTGGATTTTACCAATTCAATCTTGCTAAATTCACAAGATACACTTTTTTGTCTAAATGCACACCACACACCTTAAGCCATAGCCTAATGCAACGGAATACACCCACCTATATAGCTCCGAATGACTTTAAAATTTTACCAGGGTCTTATAAAGACATTATAAATCTCCAAACCAAAATTTTGGTCTATATGAGTTGTCTAATCACTTTTATTTCAATAATTCAATAAATTATATGTTGGAGAAAACTATATAAAAATGTGCCCCAAAAATTCTAACTTTTGGTCACATGGTGTGTCTTAGGTTCATATAGGTATGGTCAAAATTTCAGCTTAATCCATACAGCTATGTAAAAGTTATTCACAATCAAGTTTTGTCCTTCCCAAGGACTAGTCCTACTAAAACTTCCCTACAGGAAGATGTAAGACTCCAAATGAGTTGATTTTATATTATAAAGAAAGTAGACTTCAAGGGCTACAAAGGTTGTCTCGGGCAACTTTTCCAAATTTGTCTTCTAAGGGCACTTACTTTTTGTTTGAAAAACTATGTAAAAGTGTCACAAAATAAAATAAACTATAGTGTATAATATCAATCCATCCACACATCCTAAAGTAAATCTAGTGGCATCCAGGTCATCTTCAACCTACAACAAAGGGTGGAGATTCACCCGACCTAGATCTGCTTCCAAATCAATTTCCCAGCTATCCAGCCACCTCCCCGGTGGGCCACCACCACCTTCGTTGAGGTGGTGGCTATCAATTGGCGATGGTTTGGCTGCCGGAGGTGGCGGTTTCTGGAAAACCCGACACCACCCAAAAAGCTCCAAAATTTCTTCATCTTCTCTGATGGAATCAGGCTTAATTGAGCCCGATTTTTCTCCTAATGGATTTAGGATGCTAGCACAAGGGGAAAGTAGGAGAGATAGACCTATAATCGATCTTGGAGGCGGCTGCTTCGATGGGTGGCCATGGTGGCGGCGATTTCTGGCAAGCTTGCTCAATTCCTCTATCCTCCACCAAAAGCTTCGATCCAACACACTATTTTGACTCCTTGAGAGGTTCTGAAGGTGATGAAAGGGTCCATTGGGGCTGAGGATGACAATTTATGGAGGTGTCATGAGGGTGGTGATTGGCCATGAGATTTAAAGCTCTCCATTGATGGTGACCGACTAAATTTGATGGGAAATTCATCCCCAAGCATCTGGGGATATCAAAGGATGCTTTGGAGGAGATGAATGTGGTGCACCATGGCCTCCTCCCATTAATTCCTCTTTCCACCATTAATTAGTGGATAATTTCCATTTTCTCCCCATTAAAAATATGAAATTCCCTAATCATGTTATTTAACTGAAATGGTGTTAGTGGACTGTAGGATGGGCCTTGGTTCAAGGCTTTAGCCCATTAGAATTCAGTTGAGCATTTATTTCTCTCTTTTAGGCTCAATTTTGACTATGGTTGACTTGTGGTGTTGACTTGCTTAACTAAGCGGTTGAATGGTCCCATGGGTTTGTCTTGAGTCCTATGATACCACCCTAGGTGGATTGTGCCATGCGGGCTCCAATTGGGCCAATTTATCTAAAAGGTATATGCTTGACCAAAATTGGCATAGGTATGACTTTGATCAAATTGGAGAAATTGGCGCCCACCTGATGGGGCTTTTGGGTTTATTGGATCTCTAATGGTGTTGTAAGGCTGGTGGTGAGGTCAATTTAATGTAAAGAATTCAATTGGATGTAAATCGACCTAAATTGCCTTGTGCACCTTGTTGTGCACTTACCAATTTTTGCTTTATTTCAAGGAAACCTAGGTCACCTCCTTGCCCCAACACATAAACCATGTATAATCCTATCAAGCAGTGTAGAAGTATTAAGGATATTATAGAATGTAACTTCTCATGATTACGAGGTGTGATGAATATGGGCATATTGAAAAATATAAATGAGAGAAATAACCCCTCATGTCAAAAGGGCATAGGTGGTGGGTAGCATCAGTATTTATTTTTAAATAGGTTATTTCTCAATATTTATTTTTAAATACGTTATTTCTCAATATATTTTTTTTAAATAGGTTATTTCTCAATATTTATACAAAAGCATTGGGAATGAGCTTTACAGTCAGTCTGTGAATGGCAATCTGGGATGATGAACTTGCTCTACATTGGTAGCAAAAATAAATATTGATTCATGCATTGGGAATGAGCAAATGAATGTGAAAATTATAATATAGAAAATGAGCTGCTGCATGTGTTTGGGCAGCAGCTTAGGTGGTGGGTATGGATGAAGAGATGGCCAACATCAAATTGAATCAAATGAAGGTGCACTACAACATTTTTTGTCTTTAACAACACCTTCCTTGGCAACATTTATAAAAATGTTGCCTAAACCTTGATATAGAATAGTTTATAAGTGTTGCAATAGATTAACATCTTTAGGCAACACTTTCTATGCAACCTTCAAAAACTATTCTGTAATCCCTTATAGGAAACATTTTTGAAATGTTGCCCTTGACGATTCACTTTAGGAAACAATTATGATATGTTGTCTTCTTAAGAATTAATTTGCAATAGGTTAAAAGTGTTGCACAACCCTTTTCAGATTAACCAAAATTATTATTCTCTCATCCCAAATTATTACTTTAAAATTTATATTTATAAAAACAATATTTCTAACACACGAACCCTCGATAATCCTTTCCCGACTCCACAGTACAATATTTTTATTTAATAGCCACATTTTTTGCGACGTTTGTTCAAGTGTGGCTGATTATTTTGATATTCATGAAATTTTGTTACAAATCGTGGCTATTGATGTATTGTTTAAAAAAATTCAATTTGCAAGTGCTGAATTCAGGAAATCATTTGGGATTGGCGGGCAGTGGAAAAAATAGGTGAGCATGGGAGGTTTTTTTATTTTTTTTCATTACATTAATTCTTCACTCCTCCCGGCCCGACCCCACCGTGCTTTTAACCTAAAACCGGCACTCCCTGATTTCTACAGATCCAGACTCGCCGTTTCTACCGACTGCCGATCGACTGCTCCTCGCGACTCGCCCTTTCCGCCCATCGACAGCTGCCCTCATAACTCGCCATTTATGTCGGCCGCCAGCCCTCTCCCTCCCTCACGATTGCTCGGCCTCAGTGTATTTAATTTCTCTTCATCCTCTTCCCAGTCTCATTCTTCACCGCCACTGCCTCCAGTGATACCGACGGCAACTTCAACATTCGCCATCATCTTTCCACCGTCTCTAGGTACTTTCGCCGTCATCTTTCCACCGTCTCTCATCCTCACCTCTTTTTTTTATTTGGAGAAGTTCATTCATCTTATTTATTATCATTATAAGATATCGATCTCACTTTTCTACAGTGGACTAATGGTGATAGCATTTCATTTGCAGCTTTTCATTTGGACTAGACTAGATCGATATTCTCATTATAAGATATCGATCTCACTTTTCTACAGTGACTGTGGGGTGTTGATTCCTTAACCCAATGTTGCCATCTATTCTAGTCTGAGCCATTGAGGTGTTCTGGACTTGTGGTAGTGATTTATTAAACCTACCCTTAATTCTATTTGCTTGTTGCAAGAACTGTGACCCCGTGAGGCACACCACTGATAATTTGACAGTATTATTTTTTGCTTGTACAATCTTCATTCAACTTAGCAACATATTTCTTAACATTTTTTATCATGGACTGCACATACATATCTAATTGTTATTGAATGGCTTTTCTTTGTATTGTTAGTTAACATTCACTAATCTAATATTCTTCTCTGCATTTAGATTCATGTCAAATGTAACTTATACATCTCTTGATTAATCTTATGTATATAAAAACGAAACTAATTTTTATATATTGTTTGGTACCGATAAGCACTGAATTTTGATTCATAAAGATAATAACAGGTAATTTATCTTTGCTTTGTGTTTTAATGTGCTAGCATTTTTGCAAGTTGGGGTTACTCAAATTATGGTTTGTTATAACCCTTTTAGCATGTCCTCTTTTTTGTTACTCTTAATGAATAAATGTTTGTTTCACAAGGGGACATAGGCATTATTTAGAATTTCAATGTGGGCGTAGCCTGCTCGAATGCGGGTGCAACATGCTCAAATGCAGCCACGGCCCGCCCGAACGCTGGTGAAACTGGCTAAGAGTCAGCAAGCATGAGCAGATTTCGCGGGGAGAAATCAAAGAGCAGTCACCTCACGACTAAATTAAAAAAAAGGAATCTTTGAAGTCAATTCAAGCCTAATTTCTTTTTAATCCTTTGAATTTATAACTTCTTGCAAGAGCTCATCAAAGCCTCAAGTGGATTTCTTGAAAATTATTGAATGTTTAACTTTAATGTTAGAAGTTAGTGCAATTCATTTCTCCATCTATTTATTAGTGTTAGATTTTTTACATGTTTAATGGGAATGAAAATTGGCTTAATTTGTGATTTTTTGCATTTTGTGATTTTGTTTATCTTCTTCATTTACTCTCTCAACTGAATCCTCTCATTGAAGTGACATCTCCATAGTGATGATCGGAAAATAATTATAAGAACAAAACAATCATGATTCCCACTTACGACAGAGTTAAAGAAAAATAATTGGAATTTTAGGCCAGATATGAGAATTCCTTTTTAGCTTTTAAAACATATCACAAACCACAGTAAGATGAGTGTTTTATGTTTTCATGGTTTTAATGTGATTGTTGTTTTAATGCATGAATCAATGATGGCACTATTTTTTCGAAGGAGTTGTCTCAGCCTTGCATTTCTTCATCATGTTGATTCCAGCTAATCTCTTTTCACTTTCTTCAATTTTTAAACTTTACTACTGTCAATTCTCTCCTTTGAATACTTGAATAGGTGAAGTTCTCAGTTGGATTTTAATTTAGTTTTCACATATTAATTATGATTTTGACAGATTTCTTCGATCATTAAATACACCCAACTCCACTAACTCGATGCATAATTGAATTAAAAATTTCATCAAAATATTAAATATTGTCATAGCCCTATGGAGTCAATCTAAACCCGTTTTTAAACAATTTTTGCTATTTAGAACAAAACTTACAATTGATGAAAATCAAGAGGTACCCCTCTCGCCCAAAATCCCTAATACAAATAATCCTAAAATGTTAGAAGCCGTAAAACACTAGCTCAAAATAAGAAAAATACTTCCAGGAACTAAACCAGGAGATTGACCTTCGGCGCTCCAACTGAAAGCATCAAATCCTGCCGACAGAAACCCTAGTGCACGCTGTCGTCAACAACAAAAGACAGAAAATGCAAACATGAAAATCGGAATCCTAGAAGAAGACTAAAAAATGTCTCACCTCAAGGTCGTTCTTCCCCGAGCACAAAGTCGGGAGTGCAGAAGCGGGAATGTTGCACCGGTAGATGGACGGGGAGCCGCAAACATACAAGTCGCAGATTGATAGGGAAAAAGAAATCTAGCGAAATTTATATGGAGGCACATCGTGAGAAATTGAAACAAAAGCTTTGAAGTGGAAACATGTGGAAGAAGAAAAAGAAGAATTATCGGGAAAAAAAGGATCAAGGGCCAAGTCACGGTACCTTGGTCAACATACCATCTGAATGCACACGAGGCCGCGCTCGGGGCCGCGGGGCGCCATGCTCGTCGACGATGGAGAAACGAAGCGATGATGGATTACGGCTGGGAGGGAGAGAGGAAGCGACATAAAACCCTAGCCTCTAAAATAGCTAAATAGCACGCAACTCGATTAATTTCTCGTCCGTATCCTAATCTCTACGCCGACGTTTTTAAAAATAATGTGGCTACAGGTGGAGAATTGCCGCGTTATTTTTAAAAAAATGTAGCTAAAAGCATCCAGTGAATAAAATTTTTGGTCACGCTTTTTAAAACGTCGCAAAAAACATGGGTGTTCGTCATAAATGTTGTAGTGGGCGCAGTCTCAGAGCGAAAAATGGTGACAAGTGCGCCTGCTGATGCCATTGCATGGCGAGAGAAGATACGACGACCTAGATAATTTTGATAAGTATGATGCAACAGATTGAAGATGGCATACCCAGCACAATTACTAAATGATGTTTTCATTGACACATTATGCATCCTCATAAACACATCCACATCTTCATCTCGCAGCAATATACACTGTGTTCTGATATTTTTAAATGATGTTTTCATTGACACATTATGCATATGGTTTATACTGACTCTGGAATTTATTTTCATTTGGTAATGGTACATTGTTTTCAGTGTGATCATTAATGTATGTTGTGCGGGCCTAGTGCAGCCACAATCCTACCTTCCCACCTGCAGCTCGTTGAAATTCAGCGAGCTGCAGGTGCAGCTCGCTGAATTTCAGCGAGACAATCCTGCAGCTCGTTGAATCTGAGCGAGCTGCATCTGAAATTAAGCGAGTTGTAGGTGCAGCTCGCTGAATTTCAGCAAGCTAAAGGTGCAACTCGCTGAATTTCAGCGAGCTACAGGTGCAGCTCGCTGAATTTTAGCGAGCTGCATGCAGTGCAGCTCGCTAAATTTCAGCGAGCTGCAGGTGCAGCTCGCTCAATTTCAGTGACCTGTAGGTGCAGCTCGCTGAATTTCAACGAGCTACACGTCTAGCTCGTTCAATTTCAGCGAGTTGCACGTCCAAACTATTTGATGTCATTATATTTATATATAATTTCAACCCATTGGAATTGATGTAGAATCATTAGAAAATCTAATAGGTTCATCTCCAAGGGATGTAAATAGTGGACAGAAAAGAGACAGGCTACCGCATGTATATTCTTCTACATCAACACACGTTCAAAACTATAGAGAGGTATAATATTATAAATTTTCATACAATATATTAAATTACTTTTATATGTCTTCAACTTTTTAATTATATATTGATCTTAATGTCATTATATTTATATATATATTATTTTATTTTGTGCAAAAAGTTCTTGATGTTGGGGAGAAAAATGAGGAGTTGCAATATGATGACCCCATACCATGAAGATCATTTGATGTTTAAGCTGATTTAGATAATTTTATTTTTGTGTACTATAATATTTAATTATCTTGATGTATTTTAGTAAATTTTGATGCTAAATGATGTGTTGTTAATTTAATGATAATGCATGTGCAACATTATTCTAAATGAAAATATTTGTTTTGTTAAATTGTTATATATTTATGCGGTATAAAAAAGTCTCATGATATAACCTATTGGTTTTTGAAGTTTCAAATTATTTTCATGTTTTTTAAAATTTATATTTGTTTATTAATTAAATAGTTTTGGCAACATTTATTGAATGTAACTCTAAATATTTTGAAAATGTTGCAATAGGTCCATCTAAAAACTGTTGCCTTTACTAGAGATATAGGCAACAGTTTCCAGTAATGTTGCCTAAAAAAGTGAAAAATGTTGCCTTAGATCTTTGGTAACATGGGTATAGGCATACACCCATATGACAACAGTTTTCAATGTTTTGGCAACACTTTGCGGTTTTAGGCAACAGTTTTCAAATGTTGCTAAAGACCAAAAATATTGTAGTGGTGGCTGGTTTGATTGGTGGATAGATTTGATTAAGGTGAGCTGGAGGGTTAGTTGAGAGGATTATTGGAAGCAGCTTAGTGGGGCTTGAAAGTAGCAATATTTGCATGAATCATGATGATGGTGGCATATTTACGTGGTGAGGGAACTGGAAGTGGGCTACATGCAAGGGTTCACATGAATGGCCTGCATGGATGGTATTAGAGATGAAGTGCCTTAATTAAGTGACCATGACATAATTCTTGGACAGGTGCAGCTAGCAGATTTGGATGGCAGCGACGAGCATCAATTTTAATGGTCGCGCGATAGAATTCTGATCGCCGCAGAGGCGGTCGCGACATAATTTTTTTGACAAAACTTCAAAAAACCTGTAGAAAAGAAAAAGTATATTGAAAGCAAATTAATATATTTTTAGAGAAAAAAAATAAATGTTTTATATTAAAATTTAATATTTTTGTGCCAATAATTTGAGTCAAAATACGCGTTATCATCCCATCACTATGATAATGGTGTTTTTGAACAAACTCATCGGAGCAAATAAATCGTGTCAAACGAAGTCTAAAAGTCTTTTTTTAAGAGGGGCGAGGGGGGGGGATGAATAAGTTTCTTAATATTTTAGACTGCTTTCTTAATTTAGTGTGTTGAGTGTTAAGTTATTTAGTTTTCTTTCAAGAACACACAGCAGCATACCAGTATTTAAAGTGGTTTCTCAAGGTATGTGTACATCTACTGTCTCTCCCACCTTTCTAGCAGTGTGTTAGACAAGACAATCTTCTCTAATCTCAGCAGCAAGAGCTTACAACACAGATCTTTTGGGATCTCTCAGACTTCTTCCAAGTACTACCTCAGGCCAAAGCCCTACAACTCAGAGTAAATATTACACCTATAACTCAGATCAAGAATGATCCTACCTCAGGCCAAAGGCCTTACCTCAGATTCACAACTGAATCCTACAACTCAACCTTTTTATTTCAGGCTTACAACTCAGATCATGACTAATCCTACAAAATGAGTAAGTTTGTGGTTGTTTCTTTGCTCTAAAGAAAGTGTTCTCTGAGCCTTCTTGTTGAACTAAGTAAACTCAGCTCTTACTTCTTTGCAGCTCCAAGAATAGATCTTCATGGTTGTTCTGCTTGAGATGAGAAGTAAATACATAGTACTGTTTATTTAAGCCTTTAATGGATTAGAGATGAGTGCAGTGGCATTGAAGATGAATAGCAACTTAGACTTGCTCTGCTCCTTCTCACTCAGAAAGAAAACTTTTTGACCTTGCTGTTGAAAATTGATTTAATCTTCTGTGAAATATTTCTTCAACAACAAACACTGTCTGCGATTCACATATTAACTATAGAGCATTTTCTTAGAAAACTTCAACATCGTAGAGAGTAAGAAGATGATTAGTAAAGCTCTATCTGCCCAAAAAGCTCTATTTTTCTTTCTTGGGACCCTGCTTTTGTAACCCGCCGTCCAACGGCTCTTTGTGCATTATGGACCATCGGAGTTGGTAATTACAATACTTCTTTTGCATTAATTATTGTACTAAAGACAAGCGATGCCTTTTGTCATTTAGCGTGCAAAACCTGCGACATTCGAATTCCTACTGACGTCAGCATGACTCAGCGCTTCTGGACTTGGACAATTTCCAGACAATCTGCATAGGCGTTGAGTGAAGCCTTGTCACCAAATCCAGTATCACTTAGCAGAATTCTGCAACTTGAGGCATCGAGTGAACCTTCATCACTTAGTGCTACTAACATTTACAATCCAACTGTTATGGCGTCGAGTGATCCTTCATCACCCAACGTTTCTGGACTTAGTTGAAATTTCTCTGCTTAAAGGCGTCGAGTGCAGCATCTTCACTCAACGCTTCTGGCTTTTGATGGTCTTCTCGAAGAGGTGTTGTGTAAGACCTCTTTTTTTTACTATTCTACCTAGTAGTATGCCCAGAATTGCTGTTTCACGGTGACACCTTCGCTCGGAATGTCGTCACTACGAAATTCCAACCCCGCCGACACACAGAATCACCAAAGATGCGGAAGCTTTTGAAAGAAGACAGTAAATATCAAGTCCACAAAACATATAACATATAAGTAAAGAGCATGAATCACAGCATGTCCTAGAATAAAAGAGTATCGAAAACGACGAACATAAAGGTAAACGGGCTTATGCCCAGTACATCAGAATCCTCACTACAAGGTCACTCGCGGAAACTAACAAAACTAAACACTCACGGAGCCAGAAGTGGGTGCTCCCGAGCTAGACTGACCCACCTCCATGTGTACCGTGCCCTGCTGGTGATGTGTAACATCTCATTTCCAATTAGACCCCTCTACTTAGATTGGGTTAGGACATGTGGTGGGGGCATTGGTTTAGGCTAGGTTTGAACCATGGATTTAGGGTGTAGTCATATGGGACCCATTATAGGGCCCAAGTTAACCCAAGTCAAACTAGCCCAAATTGGGGTCTTAGCCATACATGGGTCCCACCACTATACCCCTAACCCTAATAACAATCTAAGTAAACCATAAGTCACATCATTGGGTCACCTACTGACCCAAGTTGACCCAAGTTGAAAGATATGGTACCTAAACACCTAGAGGGGGGGGGGGTGAATAGGTGACCTACACCTTTTTCAATCTTTGTTGGCAGCACAACAGTTATTCCACAGAATTCTACAGCTAACAGCAATTACAGTTAATTCACAGCACAACACAGCAGACACACTAATTTATAGTGGTTCCCCAATCTTTGGGTACATCCACTTTCCCCCTTCGCCTATCTAGCAGTGTACTAGATTCGGCCAACCTTCTCCACTATCTCAGAACCCAACTAGGTTCCTACACCTCAGGCCCAAAGCCTTACACTCAGCCACAAAGGCCTACACTCAGCCACCCAGGCCTACACTCAGCCAATTAAGGCCTACACTCAGAGTTCTTCAACTCCTACACTCAGGCAACCAAGCCCTACCCTCAGCCTTTATAATATAGGCTTACAATTCTCTCAGATCCAATGGATCCTACAAGTTAAAATAGAAATACAATAGCTATCTCTACAACTCAGAAAATAAGAGAGGAGTTGAGAGTTTCTTTAAGAGTTCTTGGAAGAACTCAGCTAGATCCAAACTGACTTAGCTTCCTTCAAAGCTTCTTGAGTTAGAACTGAATTAGTCTGAATCTTCTGCAGTTGATCCCTGACCTCTGCTTCTTGAGATCCAGATGATTCTGAATCCTTCTTCTCAGCCTTAGTTCCAAAGACTGAATACTTGATTGGAGCTCTCTCTCTCCAACTTCTTAGATCTGCAGTTGGACTGCCAGATCTTCTTGTGTTGATCCTCTGTGTATCACTTTCCTGATTACTTGAAGAATCTGATCAACCACTTTAAGTATTCTTGACAACTACTTGTAACAACAACAATCAATCTATTTCTGTATACTATGGGTGCCTATTTATAGGCTTCCTTCATGGTAACCGGCTGATCCGGTTCATAACAGACTTCTGATTTCTCTGACAGTTGCTGTAGACCGGCTGGATCGGCAGCTGTCATGTCAACCAGTCACTTCTTGAAATTCTCTAACTGTCAGATAGTGTCGAGACTTTCTGTTCTTAAGTGTCGACACTTATAGACTAAGTGTCGATACATGTTGTGTAAGTGTCGACACAAGTCTACAAGGTGTCGACACAATTCCTTGTATGTCTCGACACATATACTTCTTCAAGTGTCGACACTGAAATTAAGTGTCGACACAAGTACTTGATCTTCATTCTTTAACTGTATTCTTCTAAGTGTCGACACATTTCCTTTGTGTCGACACATCTTCATGTGTTGAAACTGTCAAGTGTCGACACTACTTCTTGGTGTCGACACAAGTCTTCAATTTTGTTTCCTCAGCTGAGTGTCGACACATTCCCTTAGTGTCGACACTTGTACTTAGAAAATATTTTGTAAACTTTTCTGTTCTTTGCTAAGTGTCGACACAGCTCCTTGTGTCGACACTTTCTTCAAGTGTAGAGTCTTCAACTAAGTGTCGACACATTGTGCTGGGTGTCGACACTTTCTTCAAGTGTTGACTCTTCTGGTTGTGTGTCGACACATTGTGCTGAGTGTCGACACATACTTCAAGTGTTGACTCCTTTGTGTGTGTGTCGACACATTGTGTTGAGTGTCGACACATTCTTCATATGTTGACTCTGCTGTTTGAGTGTCGACACATTGTGTTGAGTGTCGACACTTTTACTTAGTCTCTGCAGAATTTTGCTGAGTGTCGACACAACTCCAAGTGTCGACACTTTCTGGTGTAGACACAGCTCTTCTGAGTGTCGACACTTCTGCTAAGTGTCGACACAGCTTTTCTGCATTCTTCTTCACTGAGTGTCGACACAGCTCTTCTGAAGTGTCGACACTTTCTGTCTGGTGTCGACTCTTCTACCCAGGTGTCGACACAATTACTCCAAGTGTCGACACTGCTTGTCTGGGTGTCGACACAAGCTTTCTCAAGTGTCGACACTTTCCCTCTGGGTGTCGACACATGGACTTAGAAACTTTTAGCTTCAGTCCAGTGAATACCTAACCTGCACAAGTAACTCAAACAAACATCAAATACATTATGATGTATATCATTGAGTTAGGTGAGGCTTCTTCAAATCAGGTACATTTGACCAATGTACCCAACAATCTCCCCCTATTTGGAGAAGTCATAACCCTTAGTCAATGATATACACCATTCATAATTAAAAAATTACAAAATGATGAAAAGCAGATTATAATCAACAGGGTTAACATGAACATGTAAAACTACACACATATACACATTCAACATTCCAGAACAAATAAGAAACAAACACATTTCAGAACAATCATACTATATTTATCACATATTGTTCTAACATTGTTCCTTATACATTTTTAATGTTGTACAAAAATGTTTTTCATTTAAAAGATTACAACAAGCTTCAAGTTTAATTCCTAATCTATTTCTGATCAGGTTCTTTGATAACAATTCCTTTTCCTGCTTTAACTTGAGCTTTGACAGCAGCAGCAGCAGCAGGCTCAGCATCAGCAGGCTTCTTGCCTTTTGAGTCTTTCTTCTTTTGTTCTTCAGCCTTGATTTTCTGCCTCTCAAAGTAATGATAGGGCTTAGGAAAGTACTTGCTAGGCTCCACAGCTGTAGGAGGTAGCTTTCCTAACTTAGCCTTCCTTCTATACTGGACAATGGCTTCCTGCCTAATCTCATGCTTCCTCCATTCTGCTTCTGAGAACCACTTGTTCCTCTCATGTGCATTGTCCTTGCCTGCTTTCCAGGCTGTGAGAATGATGTTCCTAGAAGTAGGGCTCCACTGTTCAAAATCTGGTTTTTGCTCAGCCAGTTCCCTGAACTTCTTCTTTGACAACCTTGTCTCTTCTTCTTTGTCCATAGCCTCTTGCATAGCTGCTGTAATAGGTTGAGTAACCTTTTCTAAATGGACATTGTCCTTGCCCTCAGATGGGCTATACATAGTGCTCACCTCTGCATGAATCATTTCAAAATCTGGAGGTGGATAAATGACTTGAGCTACTTCTTGTGGCTCACCTCCAAAATAGGCAGGGTTCAGTCCAGATTCAGCAACTTCATTGTCATCACACAGGGGAGGATATCCAAGTGTAGCCCGGATTGAATTTGAAATCCATTTTGCATGCTCAGAACTGGCCTTGACTAACACTCTCTCCCCCTTTATGACTTCTTGGGCTACATGGTCTCTTACATCATCCTTCTGGAACCTGATTTGGCTGTCCAAGTACCTGATTCCATCCTTAAAATAAGGTCTAAGCTTTGTAAGCTGTTCAGAAATGACCTTCTGTGAATCCTTAATGGCAGTCTTGACAGCAGCAATTTCATCTTGAAAAGCTTTATCAAATTCAGCCTTTGCAGCAGTAGATGATGTTGAAGGTTCAGCAGTCTTACTCTTTAGTTCTGTGACTATAGCATTGTGGGAGGCAGTTAAATTATCATTCATCCTTAATTGATTTTCCAGTACATAGCCCTGCTTCAATGCTATATCATCTACTTGAGACTTGATTTTCTCTTGGTGGGTTGCCAGATAGACCACTGCATTAGCACCTTTTGTAAAACAGTCAGTCATCTCCTTTTTATTAAGGTTCATTTCAAACCTTATGGACTTGATTTCCTGAGCCAGATCAGATTGTAGGGTCTTGTGCCCTTCATCAACATAAGTTTCTATAGCCTTCCTTTGTTCATCCATCTTGATTTGCAGTGCAATCAGTAGAGCACTATAATCAGTTGATGGAGCTTGTTGGACTAAGGAGTGTTGAGCAACAGTTTGTAGAGCCTTCTTGTAGCTCTGGCTCCTTCTTTTGAATACAAAGAATTTCTTCTTTTTAGCTTGTTCAGTCTCATCATCCTCAGATTCTGAAGTACTGGCTATATTTACCCTATCCTTAGGGCTTGAGGGTTTGTCAGCTTGCACATCAAGTGCTTTCTCACTTTCCTGCCTTATAGGCTCTTCCTGAACTTCCAGGTTCTCCCCCTCAACAGCAGCACCCTTCTCTTCATCAGCAGCATTCTTGTCCATGTCAAAATCCTCTTGATCTAAATTCAGAAATAAATCTTCCATTGTGTATTCTGGGGGTGACTGTGCAGGAGATGTACTGGGTTCATCAACCACTTTATCAGGAATCACTACAGATGTGTCTGGAAGAACAACATCTGGTTCTTGGTTTGCTTGCTGAGTTTGCTGATGGACATCAGACAAATCAGAATCTATTACAGAAAAATCTAAAGTATTGAGGTCAGAAAGTACCTCTTGGATAATGAGTGTAGCTTGCTCACTCTCCAGTGTAGAGGGATGTTCTTCAGCTGGAGGCTCCCCCTGTCTTGAATCCTTATTCATGGGGCTAGCTGTAGGCAGCTCCCCCTGGATTTCTGCTGGCTCTTGAGGAGCAGGTGACTTCTCTGCAGCCACATCTATTGGACTATCAGGAGTGAAAACAACATGTTCTTCACTACCTGAGCTGCTGGAGGACTCTTGAGTCACAGCAGCTATCTTCCTCTTCTTCTTTGGGGGTGAATCTTTCTTAGAAACTTGCTTCTCAGGGGTAGGAACTTCCTTAGACAGCACTCTTTCCCATCTTGAAAGTATCCTCATATCCATCCTTCTCATGTGATTGATTTTAGTACCAGCAGCATTGCTCATGACCTCTGGTATTGTACCAGCCAGGTAGAGACTTAGTATTCTGCCCAGATTGGGCTTCTTCAGACTTTCCTTAACTTTCTCAAACACAACCATTGACCAGTCTGTTTTAAGGTTGAAAATGATTCTGGTCATAACACTGAACATGGAGGCTGACACCCTGTCATGCCCTCCAGTCTTACTGAGTATTACTTTACCCACAATTTCTGACAAGAATTTTCCTTGAGTATTCATTCCTCTCCTGTTGAATACTGATCCTATCTTTAGCTTAGGATCTAGTCCACACCAGGTAAGTGCTTCCCTGGTCTTAGATGTTGTCACTTCCTCTTCTTCCTTGAACTTTAGGTAGCTGAAGTACCTTTCTCAGAGATTTGGGTGTAATCTTGACCTTGGTGCCATGCACCCTTGATTTGATTCTGTAGCCTGAGTCATCTACAGACGCTCCCGTTAGGAATTCAAGAACTTCCTTCTTCCATATTTTAGTTGGTTCAGAAACCAAGTACTCCAATCCTGAATCGGTGACTAGGGTTACCACCGATTTTATTTCTTGATCGCCATCGTCGAATGAGCCACGAACCAGCTCATAGTCTTCATTGACGTTCTCCTCGAGCTTGGGAGCCATTAGGGTTTGGAGAATTAGTCTTTAGAAGAGAGAAATGTCGACACAGTAGTTTGGTCTCGAAACTCTGAAAGCGTGTCGACACACAAAGACAGAATCTTATTTATACCTTTCAGGTTTGAAGACGAACAGGCGGGATGGATTACTAAAGATGTGTCGACACTGGCAATAAGTGTCGACACTGACTTATAATGTCTCGACACTCATGTGTCGACACAAGTTTAAGTCAACAGATTTTATGTGTCGACACTTGGTTAAGTGTCGACACCACACTACTCGACATGTAGTCGAGACTTTACTTAGAAAATTCTGAGTAAAACTTAAGTGTCGACACCTTATTGAATGTGTCGACACCAACTCGACATGTGTCGACACTAACATTCTGAAGTGTCGACACCAACTTCCTAGATGTGTCGACACCATTTTCCTGAAGTGTCGACACTTACTATTCTGTGTCGACATAGACTTGTCTATGTGTCGACACCTTTTTACTTAGCCAATTTTTAGTTCTGTAAACTTAGTCTAAGTTTATCATACCTAGTTCAATTTTGAACCTATTGAACTTAGCTTCTTCTAAGGGCTTAGTAAACATATCTGCTATCTGATTATCAGTTTTAACATATTCAAGTGCAATATCATTTCTTTCTACATGCTCCCTAAGAAAGTGATATTTAATCTCAATATGTTTAGTTCTACTATGTGATACAGGATTGTTAGCTATTGAAATAGCACTTGTAGAATCACAGTAAAGTGGAGTTCTACTTACCTGAAATCCATAGTCTTCTAGCTGATGTTGAATCCACAGAAGTTGAGCACAGCAACTTCCTGCAGCTACATATTCTGACTCAGCTGTGGAAATAGCCACACTGGTTTGCTTCTTACTGCTCCATGAAATAAGTCTTCCACCTAGGAATTGACAGGATCCAGTAGTGCTCTTTCTATCTTCTTTGCATCCTGCAAAGTCTGCATCTGAATAGCCTGTTAGATCAAAATCTCCATTCCTAGGGTACCAGAGGCCTAGATAAGGAGTGCCCTTTAGATATCTCAAAATTCTCTTGACTGCAGTCAAGTGAGACTCTTTAGGGCAGGCTTGATACCTGGCACAAACACATGTAGCATACATAATGTCAGGCCTACTTGCAGTCAAGTATAGTAGGGAGCCAACTATCCCTCTATACAAGGTTTCATCTACAGGTTTCCCCTGCATCATCCTTGCTTAGAGACATACTTGACCCCATAGGAGTCTTCATGGTACTGGATGAATCCATACCATACTTCCTTATGAGTTCTAGGGTGAACTTGGACTGACATATGGATAGACCACTTCCAGTCTGTTTAACTTGGAGACCCAAGAAAAACTTCAGTTCTCCCATACTACTCATCTCAAATTGACTTTGCATAAGCTTTGCAAACTTTTTGCAAAGGCTACTTTCAGTAGACCCAAATATAATGTCATCTACATATATTTGGACAAGTATGACTTTGCCTCTAGATTCCCTAAGGAATAGAGTCTTATCTATTTTCCCCCTTGAGAACTTGTTCTCAATGAGGAAACTAGATAGGGTTTCATACCAAGCTCTAGGTGCTTGTTTTAACCCATATAATGCTTTCCTAAGTCTATAGACATAATGTGGAAGAGTATGATCAACAAAACCTGAAGGCTGCTCCACATATACTTCTTCCTTTAGATTACCATTTAGGAATGCTGACTTCACATCCATTTGGTATACCTTGAATCCTTGATAGGTTGCATAGGCCAAGAACATCCTTATGGCCTCCAGTCTGGCTACTGGGGCAAAGGTTTGATCAAAATCAATACCTTCTTCTTGCCTATATCCTTTTGCAAACAGTCTTGCTTTATTCTTTATGATGACCCCTTGTTCATCTAACTTATTTCTGTAGATCCACTTAGTTCCTATAACATTGTGGTCTTTAGGCTTGGAACCAGCTCCCAAACCTTGCACCTTTTGAACTGATTAAGTTCTTCTTGCATAGCTTCAGTCCACTGTGGATCTTGTATAGCTTCTTCAAATTTCTTTGGTTCTATTTGAGACAGAAAACTTGAATATACTACAGCATTCTGATTTCTGCTCCTTGTCTGAACACCTTGTCTTGGATCTCCAATTATCAGCTCTACTGGATGATCTCTTAGATGCCTGTTGGCTGGAGGCATCCTTACTTCTGGTTGAACTTCTTCAACATCTTCATCAAACTGAGTTCCTTGTACTTCTTCAGCTCCTTGTACATGTAGTTCTCCCCCTGGACATAAGCCATCTCCTTCTACTTGCTGTCTTACAGCAGGTACATCTTCTATGGTTAGCTTGTCCATCTTCTTAGTAAGACCTGTGGGGCTGCATACATTGCTAGACAACTCATTGTTAATTAGTTTTGTCTCATCAAAAACTACATGCACAGACTCCTCTACAACTTGTGTAGTCAAGTTGTAGACTCTATAAGCCTTACTATTATTGCTGTACCCAACAAACACTCCCTCTTGGGACTTGGCAGCAAACTTAGTTAGGTAAGACTTTCCATTGTTAAGTATGAAGCATTTGCAACCAAAAATCCTGAAATAGGATAGATTTGGTTTCCTGCCTTTCACAACTTCATAGGGGGTCTTGTTTAACCTTTTAGTGATGGTAGCCCTATTTATCACATGGCATGCAGTGTTAACTGCTTCAGCCCAGAAATACTCAGGCAGTGATGTATCACTAAGTAGGGTTCTACCAGCCTCTATCAAGGTTCTATTCTTCCTCTCAGCAATGCCATTTTGCTGAGGTGTTCTAGGTGAAGAGAATTCTTGAAATATCCCAAAGTCTTCACACAGTTTTGTCATGCTTTCAGACTGAAACTCAGTACCATGGTCACTTCTAATTTTGACCACTGTACAGTTCAATTCATTCTGAATTTGCTTAACAAAGCTATAGAAGACACTAGGTGTTTCAGATTTCTGCCTTAAGAAGAACACCCAGGAAAACCTTGAGTAGTCATCAACAACTACAAAGGTATAGACCTTCCTACCTAAGCTGTGAACTGGCATTGGACCAAATAGATCCATATGCAAGAGGTATAAACACCTCACAGCATCTTTGTTGTCTAAGCTTCTAAAGGTGGATTTAGTCTGCTTGCCCTTTTGACAAGCTGAGCAAATGCCATCTTTGACACACTTAACTTGAGGACCATTCCTCACTAACTCTTTGCTAAAGAGTTTGCTAATAGTCTTGTAGTTAAGATGAGCTAGCCTCTTGTGCCACTTGACACAATGAGAGACTGTCTCATCAGCTACAAGACAAATAGGAGAACCATTGTTCTCAATCATAATGTCTAAGCAGTAGACATTCCTCTTTCTATATCCTGTCAAAATGATCTCTTGATCACTTGACCTCTTGATATGACAACCATTTTTAACAAATGAGATGTCATACCCTACATCACTTAACTGACTTATACTAATGAGGTTGTGTTTCAACCCTTTAACATAAGCCACTTGAGTAATGGTAACAAGGTTTGAAGAGATGTTACCAAACCCTTTGATGATTCCTTTTTCAGAACCACCAAAGGTCACTTTAGGACCATTTTTGATTGGAATGTAGTCCTTCAGTAGTCCCCTTGTTCCAGTCATATGTCTGGAACATCCACTATCCAAGTACCATGTTGGGGTATGGCCACTTGGATTCACCTGCAAAACAAATTAATGAACCTTAGAACCCAAAGTAAACTTGGGTCCTTGGTGATTGTTAGTTTGCAACTTGACATAGCTACCTGCTGGCTTTCCACCAGGTAACTTGCTACTAACTTGGCACTGGCATTGTGCCAACAATCCAAGGCAAAGTGGCCAATCCTTGCCACAACACCAGCATTCAAACTTGTTGTACCTTTGCTTAGGTACAGACTTGGCTGTCTTGACTACAGCAGGCTTATTGAATGTTGGGGCTTTGCCCTTGGACTTGGACTGATCCTGAACAGTCCTAGCTGGTTTAAAACCCAATCCAGCCTTTCCTTTATGATGAACAAATTCATCAATCAAGGGTAGCACTGATTTAGGTTTTGAAAACCTAGCAACTAGCTCTCTTTCCTTCTTGAGATTGATCTCCAGTATCTTAATTTGATCATTTTTATAAGTGATAGTTCCCATCTGAATCACAGTAATGTGTTTCAGCCTGGCTACCTCATTGAGCTTTTGATCAAATTCCTTCTCTAAGTCTGTTGCAGCTGCCTTTAGATCAGCAATTTCCTTTGCCTGACTTTTGGCAAGGGACTTGCTTTTCTTATAGGCTTGCAACAGTACTTTATATTCATCTAAGAGCTGATGAATATCTCCCTCAGATTCAGAAACACTTCCATCACTTGATGAAGATGAATCTGACTCTGAACTAGTAACTGAAATCTGAACTTTGAGTTGGACTTTGTACCTGACTGGGTCCTGGCTGCTCCAGGATTTTGGTACTTTCAGTCAATGCCATCAGTCCTTGGCACTGACACTCTTCTTGTTCATAGATTGATTCCATGATCTGCATAAACTCCTCTTCTTCTTCAGCAAATAGCCCTATGTAGGCTTCAGCATCTGTCTCAGTGTCTGAAGAAGAAATGTCTGAAAGAGTCTTCTCATTCTTTGCAACAAAGGACTTCTCCTTCTTTCCTTTGAAGTGAGTCTTCTTTTTGTCACTGGATTCTTTTCTTCTCTCAGGACAATCTGCAATTACATGACCCTGTCTATTGCAGCAGTAACACACTATCTTAGACCCAGTTGCCTTGCTAGTCTTTGTCTTTTTCTTGTCCTTCTTTGAAGGCTTCTTCTCCTGATACTGGACTTCTTTCCCTTTGGAAAATGAAGGTCTGGACCTCCACTGTTTCTTCTTCAGGAATTTCTGAAAATGTCTGGTAAATGCAGCAAAGTCTTCATCACTTTCACTGCTTGTAGACTTTGTGCTAACAGACTCATCAGATTCTGATTCAACTACCTCTGGAGGAGGAGTTGATGACTTAGTCCTGCTCTTTCTAGGTACTTCTGACTTGAAGGCAACAGTCCTTTCCCTGTGCTCAGTCCTTGTTGATCTTTCCTCCTCTTTTCTCACATACAGCTGCATCTCATAAGACAACAACTTGCCAAACAGTGTGGGAGGAGGAATTTCTCCCAACTTTGCCATTTCTCTGATGGCACAGATCTTGGTGTCCCAATCTTTGGTTAGGGACCTTAAGAACTTATCATTCAATTCATAGTTAGTGAACTCTCTTCCATAGGACATGAGTTCATTAACAATTCTATAGAACTTCTTGTAGCATTCAGTGATGCTATCTCCTCTTCCTTGCCTAAAGCTCTCATACTCTTGATTAAGCAAGGACTTCCTATCTTGCCTAACTTCTTCAGATCCTTCCATATACACTATAAGAGTGTCCCACATCTCTTTTGCTGTCTTACAGTGAATTAAGTTCTGGAAGGTGGCATCATCAATGTCACTTACTATAATGTTTTGTGCCCTTTTGTCCATAGTGGCTAGGACAATTTCATCCTTGGTCATCTCAGAGAAATCCTTTGGAGTCCTCTAATTTGCATCCAATACTGAGATCTTCATGGGCACATATGGCCCTTCCTTAACTGTGATGTAGATTCTTGGGTCTGAGGCCTCCATAAATAGCCTAACCCTTTCTTTCCAGATTCCAAAAATCTCCTTCCTGCATATGGGTAACTTCATGAAACCCAACTCTTTGTGATTCTCATAAGAACCCATGTTTCTTGAAGTTCTTGAATTTCCTGAATCTGTTTTCTGACTTAGACTGTTTATGCCAAACAGGATCTCCTTAGACTGTTAGTCCTTGTTTTGAGGAACCTGGCTCTGATACCACTTGAAAGATATGGTACCTAAACACCTAGAGGGGGGGGGGGGGTGAATAGGTGACCTACAACCTTTTTCAATCTTTGTTGGCAGCACAACAGTTATTCCACAGAATTCTACAGCTAACAGCAATTACAGTTAATTCACAGCACAGCACAGCACAGCAGACACACTAATTTATAGTGGTTCCCCAATCTTTGGGTACATCCACTTTCCCCTTCGCCTATCTAGCAGTGTACTAGATTCGGCCAACCTTCTCCACTATCTCAGAACCCAACTAGGTTCCTACACCTCAGGCCCAAAGCCTTACACTCAGCCACAAATGCCTACACTCAGCCACCCAGGCCTACACTCAGCCAATTAAGGCCTACACTCAGAGTTCTTCAACTCCTACACTCAGGCAACCAAGCCCTACCCTCAGCCTTTATAATATAGGCTTACAATTCTCTCAGATCCAATGGATCCTACAAGTTAAAATAGAAATACAATAGCTATCTCTACAACTCAGAAAATAAGAGAGGAGTTGAGAGTTTCTTTAAGAGTTCTTGGAAGAACTCAGCTAGATCCAAACTGACTTAGCTTCCTTCAAAGCTTCTTGAGTTAGAACTGAATTAGTCTGAATCTTCTGCAGTTGATCCCTGACCTCTGCTTCTTGAGATCCAGATGATTCTGAATCCTTCTTCTCAGCCTTAGTTCCAAAGACTGAATACTTGATTGGAGCTCTCTCTCTCCAACTTCTTAGATCTGCAGTTGGACTGCCAGATCTTCTTGTGTTGATCCTCTGTGTATCACTTTCCTGATTACTTGAAGAATCTGATCAACCACTTTAAGTATTCTTGACAACTACTTGTAACAACAACAATCAATCTATTTCTGTATACTATGGGTGCCTATTTATAGGCTTCCTTCATGGTAACCGGCTGATCCGGTTCATAACAGACTTCTGATTTCTCTGACAGTTGCTGTAGACCGGCTGGATCGGCAGCTGTCATGTCAACCAGTCACTTCTTGAAATTCTCTAACTGTCAGATAGTGTCGAGACTTTCTGTTCTTAAGTGTCGACACTTATAGACTAAGTGTCGACACATGTTGTGTAAGTGTCGACACAAGTCTACAAGGTGTCGACACAATTCCTTGTATGTCTCGACACAGATACTTCTTCAAGTGTCGACACTGAAATTAAGTGTCGACACAAGTACTTGATCTTCATTCTTTAACTGTATTCTTCTAAGTGTCGACACATTTCCTTTGTGTCGACACATCTTCATGTGTTGAAACTGTCAAGTGTCGACACTACTTCTTGGTGTCGACACAAGTCTTCAATTTTGTTTCCTCAGCTGAGTGTCGGCACATTCCCTTAGTGTCGACACTTGTACTTAGAAAATATTTTGTAAACTTTTCTGTTCTTTGCTAAGTGTCGACACAGCTCCTTGTGTCGACACTTTCTTCAAGTGTAGAGTCTTCAACTAAGTGTCGACACATTGTGCTGGGTGTCGACACTTTCTTCAAGTGTTGACTCTTCTGGTTGTGTGTCGACACATTGTGCTGAGTGTCGACACATACTTCAAGTGTTGACTCCTTTGTGTGTGTGTCGACACATTGTGTTGAGTGTCGACACATTCTTCATATGTTGACTCTGTTGTTTGAGTGTCGACACATTGTGTTGAGTGTCGACACTTTTACTTAGTCTCTGCAGAATTTTGCTGAGTGTCGACACAACTCCAAGTGTCGACACTTTCTAGTGTAGACACAACTCTTCTGAGTGTCGACACTTCTGCTAAGTGTCGACACAGCTTTTCTGCATTCTTCTTCACTGAGTGTCGACACAGCTCTTCTGAGTGTCGACACTTTCTGTCAGGTATCGACTCTTCTACCCAGGTGTCGACACAATTACTCCAAGTGTCGACACTGCTTGTCTGGGTGTCGACACAGGCTTTCTCAAGTGTCGACACTTTCCCTCTGGGTGTCGACACATGGACTTAGAAACTTTTAGCTTCATTCCAGTGAATACCTAACCTGCACAAGTAACTCAAACAAACATCAAATACATTATGATGTATATCATTGAGTTAGGTGAGGCTTCTTCAAATCAGGTACATTTGACCAATGTACCCAACACAAGTCAACCATAAACCCTAATTTGGTCAAACACACACTTAAAGGCCCAATTAGCCCAAGTAGGGCATCACCTTAGCCCAACCCAAGTTGGGTGGTGCCATAGGGTCCATGACCCTCAAGTGGGGTCAGCCCACTCACCATGTTGACCAAGTCAACCTAAAAGTCAACAAGTCAACAAAGTGGCCTAAAAGAGAAAAGAAGAAACCAAGCCCACCCCTTATGGGCTAAGCCCATAATTCAAGGCCCATGACCAGCCCAAGAGGTTAACGTCAGCCCCTAACCCCAAAAATTAGGAGAGAAAATGCATGCATGGGGGTAACATAGGAATTTTGGAGAAAATGAGGAGAGAGAAGAGAGGGAAAGAGGGGATGGCGGCCATATGGCCCTCCTTCCCTCTGCCCAAGCTCTTGGCTGAGCTTCCAAGGTTCATTCCAGTAAGGTTGAAGGGTTGGTGGATACTTGGTAGCTAGGAGGAGATTCCAAAGCCATGGCCAACCACCTCCTTAATCAAAACTACTCCCACAGTCACTCCAAGCCAAATCTAAGCCCACCATCAGCTTCAGGAGGTTGAAACGAGTGGAGTTCGACACCTGGAGCAAAGCTTTTGCTGGAGAAATGGAGAATCGGGCTAGTTCGCCGGAGCAAGCTTCGGCCATGGCACACCACCACCGTACACGCCGCCAAGCCCAGCTACAGGTCCGTTTCTCCTCATCTCATCCTGTGCTAGCATTCTAGCTCAAATTAGGCAAGACATCGGGCTCAATTGAGCCCGATACCATGAGAGCAAGTGTGAATTTTCCCAAGCTTTTCTTCTAGCTCGGGATCATCAAAGGAGCCGCCTCCGACAGCCTCACCACGGGGAACGCTAGCCACCACCTCAACTGAGGTGGTGGCGATAGTCGTCGGCGGTGGCGTCGGCCTAGGTGGCCGGAATAAGCCAGCAAACTTTGCCCAGGATGGATCAATCTCAGCCATTCGATGATGGGGAAGATGACCCGATTCCGTCCAAAATATTCCCTTTTAATTAATTAATGTGATTTTTGATGAATAGTGTAATTTCTATCACACTATAACAGTGATATTTCATGTCAATTTTAGGCCTCTCAGAAGTATATTCAGAGGTAGCTATCAACATGAAAAATGTAGGGATTGATCTTAAAAGAAATGCCCAAGCCAAACCATAAGTCACGATGACCTAAAATTTTGGTCAGACTTGTGCTAGGGGTAAACCTAGTCTCTGACCAAAAATGAGAATTTTGGGTCAGAATTGTTTTAGAGTATTTGGTGAAATAGTGATAATTATATTAAGTGTATTTTTTGGAGACATATGACTCCAAATGCCCCCAAATGTGGGTGGGATGTTCAATAGGTCAAGATAACACCATGGTAGAGATTTCAGGTCATTTTGACCTATACATGTTTGGGAAATCCCACATGCATGAAATTGACATATTCAAATTTTGGGTGCCAATAGTAAAAATAGAAAAAAGGTATTTAGCCCAATTGGTCCATTGCATGTCCATAAAACTCTGGACAGAAGCTCATAGGGATAGAATATACCTCCCATGGGAAGTTTGGGATTTTTGGGATCAAAAATCCCATTATTTGGAATTATTGAAAAATATGCCTACTTAGGAAATAAATTTGGAAAATAGGGCAAATGAATTCATTAAATTCTGAAATTGTGACACAAGCTCTAGTAGACATAGTTCATCTCTAGAAAATTATAGGACTATTAAATTATGTTTACTTGGATTTCAAGTATATTTTACCATTTTGCCCCTTATGGAAATTATTTAAAAATAAGGGAAATTGCTGTTTAAATATTATGAATAAAAATAACAGTAGTTTATTTCTGTGATTAAATCCATGATAAATTAATTGAGAATTTTTGGATGACTCTATATGCTGAAAACCCTAATAATGGCATTTTGGTAATTTTATTCATATGGATATAAGTTAGGTCAAATCACTGTTTAAGATTTGGAAATTCTGTATTTACCTTTCTTATATCAACATGAATACTCAGTAATTTTCTCAGAATTTTTGGTTGTGTAGTTGATGTACTTTATTTGGAAAGTGGTCAAATTGGGATTTGAATATTAAATGGGTAAGAAATAGAAATTTGCATGGGAAAATTATGAAATCTGATAGGAAGTGATATTTAACCTCATGGAACACCTAGCAAATTCCTTAGGTAGGTTGAACCATTATATGTAGTACATCATGTTCAAGGTGACCCCGGTCGCACAATTAAAAGAATTAATTTAGGCCCTTAATCCCTTAGAAAAATAATGAAACTTAGATCGATCATTATCATATGTCATAATAACCATGATAAATAATTAGGTACATTTGACCCAAGAGTTTGGAAGACACGTCATACGGGTCAACATTAGGTCATCAGTGCGCTTATCAAAATATAGCACATATTACTGGGACCCACAGGAGATACGATAGTGGGTTGAGTTGATAACTATATTGGTAAGACAAACCCTGATTGGTGTCTAGTAGGTAACTTCATAGTATCGAGTGATAGAGTGCAAGACCCCAAGGACAGTAGCTAGAACGGAGACAGGCAGAAGACCGTCGATTCCCCAATAATAGCTTAAGTCATTAGGTTCATTCCAGAGTAACAACGAGAGATGGGTATGGATCTTGGGTAGACATTAATAAAAATAAATATCCTTGAGAAAGGGAGCTTTGTGCTTCAGCCCATCGTAGTTCCTAGTGCCCCTGAAAGCCCTTCACCGGCATGCCCTGGGCAGTCTTGGGATTAACCCTAAACTGTTAGTTATAACAAACATTAGACAAGAGTAGTCTAATAGGCTAAGGCATTGATGTTCATTCTCACCGTGAAGGGTTGGAGGTATTCAGAAAAAGGGCACTGATGTGCAATCTCACCAGCGATGGGTTGGAGGGTTTCAGGACGGGTTGGTCCTGCGAGCTGGAGGCTCGGGAGTTTAATATCAGGATAGGTTTGGTCCTGCGAGCTGGAGGCTCGGGTTCTAATATCTTGCATGTGCATAAAATTGTGGCGGGTCATGCGGTACTGGGCCAATTGTCACACCGATGGTAGTATGGTGACTCTAGAGAGGTGTGAGGGTTTGAGGTGCCAGTGGGTTGTTTTACACTGCGGTCTGGAGGACGATGCCCAAAAATACACACTCGACCAAAAAGACTGGTAGGTAGCCAACAATTAGTACGCAGAGACTCTAGAGTGTACCTAGGATGTGTATAGAGACGTATGGGAGTTCTAGGCCTGGTAGTGTGTATACCCGCCTAGGAGTAGAGACGCCTGCTCCACTACTGCCGTAGCCACAATGGTGGTACCAGAGAGTGATGCTAGCTCCAAAAAGTGGGAACTAAAGGTCTGTGATCACAGAGTCGCGTGTGTGAGTTGCACATGCATGAAAAATAAAACGCATGCATATCTTACATTCATAACTAGGTCATACGCACCATAGATCCTTATCTTATAAATTAGTATGAGCTCTTTTATATGATAAGTTATATTTCTGGAAACCTTAACTTATAAGTTTGTATGGGCATTCATAAAAGTTAAGGTACTTCTGTGATGGTAGTTTAGTAGTAGCATATTCTACTTGCTGTCTTTACTCTGTTTACTTTCAGTACTTTGTTTACTTACAACACCTTACTTGCTTCTGTACAGTTCTTCATACTTTTTATGTGCCATATATATAGAACTGCTAAAGTAGAAATAATTGATACTATATATACTTGTTAGTATAGCTCCGCTGTCACCTGTTTCTTTTGTTATAACCCTTGTTGTCCTCCGCTTCGCCCTCCCACCCGGTGCCTAGGAGTTGCGGGGGCGAGGTGTGGAGGAAATGGCTTAGTCTTCATGACTAACGGTCGGTTGTGACCAATCATTTTAGGAGCTCGAGGAGATGGAGTACCAACAGGACGAGGTGGCCAAACGTGAGGAGCTGACATCACCACCACCTACTACTACTACTGCAGCCCATTGTCAGGTGGGATGAGTTTTCTGATGATAGTTTAGCTTCCGCTTGTTGCCATTTTGTGAGAGAGAGATTTGATATCATGTACAGGACATAAGCCCTTTTCTCTTTTGATGTACTCATTCTGGACTCTTTGTACTTTCATTTTAATTTAGATGATAGTGTTGTGACTTGTGGACTAGCTATTTCTATATACTGCTTTTATACTTCTATTTCTCATTTGGCCAAATAGTTATATGATCGTACTAGCCGGCAGGATCGACGTCTTGCAGTGTCGACTAACCCGTGAGTTAGTGTCACCGTAAGGCGGCAGTTCTGGGCATAAGACCGGGAGCCTCCTTGGTAAGGGGGAGGGGTCTTACAAACTGGTATCACTTGAATAAACGATCATAAGATAAGAAGTCCACAACACTGGGCCACCCCGCTCGAGCCTTAGAATGTGGACAAACTATGCAGCGGAAGCAATGGTGTGCCCATGTGTAAAAATTCACATAAAACAGTCCACCTAAGCAATGAGTTAGGCCAATTCTAATATAAACCTTACCTTTATACAGCCTCTACAGGTCGTTGTACCGTAGAATGTGGTTCCTCCCCCTCCGGTTGTCATTCCTTTTCTACAGACAGTGATGGGCCAGACCCTGACGACCATTCTTGAGGCCTTTAGAGCCCAGCAGGTTCCGACACAGCTGCCAAATCCGTGATCAAACTGGCTGAGTGCATTCAAGAGTTTGTACCCGCCTATATACCACGGGACGGAGAATGCGGTAAAGACCGAGGAATGGCTCGAGGCCATATAGGAGATGCTGGCAGGCATCAGCTGCTCTATCAGCCAGGCAGTCCATTTGGCATCTTCTATACTGGATGCCCACGTAAAGAGGTGGTGGAAGTCCATGTTGGACTCCACCTATGCAGATACGGCTCTGTCAGATATATCTTGGGAGGAGTTCGGCGAGGCATTCTTGGAGCATTTTGTGTCCACCACGGACTGGGATGAGCTAGAAGTGAGATTTTTGAACCTCAAATAGGGGACCAGGTCAGTGATCGAGTACCAGAGGGATTTTTCCCATCTGGCCAGGTTTGCGGGGATACATGATTCGGACGACAGGAGGTACGCAAAGAGATTCTACCGGGGCCTTAGAGACGATTTGAGACAGGCCCAATTGTTCATCTCTCATGGCACTTCAGCTCAGATCATAGAGATGGCCAAGAAGCTGGAGGCAGACCAACTGATGGTGCAGAGCAGGGGAAATAAACTACTGGATGGGTCGTTCTTTGTGGAGAATAGACGAGGCTCACATAGAGGCAGAGTTATGAGGCACAAGAGGGGCGGTGGACGTTATCGTCCCAACTATAGGCAGGAGCAGAGACAACCTGCACTAGCTCCTCCACCACTACAGACACTTGGCCAGATGAGGCAGGATGACCCTGGCCAGCGACCAGTAGTTTGTTTCGGGTGCCACCAGCCGGGTCACATTAGATCTGAGTGCCCTCATCAGTTTCGTCCATTTTCTCCTCCACCTCCTCCACCTCTAGTGACCCCTCCAGTAAAGTAGGGCCGAGGTCGAGGCCGAGGCCGAGGACCTTATGGCCGAGGCTGAGGATAAGAGTAGATGTACGCATTAGACCTCGCCGAGCTGAGGAATCCTGAGGACGTCATCACAGATATATAAAATGTTTTATGAAATTTAGATTTTTTCAATATATAGTACTTGACCTTGTATAATAACAACCAATTTAAAACTCAAATCAACCTCAGGCATAGTCTTTATCAACGGCAAGCCCGCTCATACACTGTTCGATACTAGTGCTTTGCACTCATTCGTATTAGAAGCCTCTGTGGAAGGACTGGATGGCGTGGAACGATTCACGGGCTCGACGATGAGGGTGCGGTTACCTGATGGATCAGTGTTATTATCATCTGCCAAGTGCAACATGGAGGCAGAAATTGGCGGAAAGACATTTGAAGCACCTACAACGATCCTAAGGATGATAGACTTCTACCTGATCCTGGGCACGACATGGATGCACTAGAACCATACCCAGATCGATTGCCCGTCGAAGAGGATCACATTGAGGCACGGGGACTCCTGCGTATTCATCGAAGGTATTAGACTTGTTTCCCACCTTTTATTATCATATGTATAGGCTGTCAAAGCCCACAAGCATGGAGAGGAGTATACATTATCTGCTTCGAGATGGAGGGAGCAGAGGCTTTTAGTGTTGACATCCCGGTTGTTCGGGATTTCTCCAACGTGTTTCCGGAGAAATTTCCCGAATTGCAACCGGCTAGGGACATGGACTTCCGCATACAGTTGGTTCCAGGAGTGAGGCCCGTATCTCGGGCACCGTACAGGATGGCTGCAAAGGAGCTAGCGGAGTTTAGGACGCAGCTACAGGAGCTGGTGGAGTCAGGATTTGTCCGACCAAGCTCATCACCGTGGGGAGCACCGGTGTTATTTGTCAAGAAGAAGGATCGCTCACTACGTCTCTACATCGACTACCAGGAGTTAAACCGGTTGATGGTCCGAAACACATACCCGCTGCCTCGGATCGACGAGCTTTTTGATCAGCTTCAGGGAGCTTTCTGGTTCTCCAAGTTGGATTTGAGATCCGGGTACTATCAGCTGCGGATCTAGGAGGAGGAAATTCCGAAGACGGCTTTCAGTTCCCGCTATGGATTGTACGAGTTCGCGGTGATGCCCTTCGGGCTCACGAATGCGCCTCTGCATTCATGAGTTTGATGAACCGTGTCTTCGAGCCCTACCTAGACAGATTTGCCATAGTCTTCATCGATGATATTCTAATCTACTCCCGGACACAAGAGGACCACACTCAGCATTTGGCATTTGTTTTGGGGAAGCTGAGAGAGCACCAAATGTATGCCAAGTTCTCCAAGTGCCAGTTCTGGCTGCAAGAGGTGGCATTCCTGGGGCATACTATCAGTGGGGCCGGGTTGCCGTGGACCTGTCCAAGGTGCAGGCAATTAGATATTGGCCGCGACCAAAGTCAGCTTCGGACATACGAAATTTTCTGGGACTCGTGGGATATTATCGCAAGTTCGTGGAGGGGTTCTCAAGGATAGCACTCCCCATCACGTCCTTGACGAAGAAGGAGGTAGCTTTTACTTGGACGGAGGAGTGTGAGGCAGCTTTTCAGGAGCTAAAGGATAGGCTCACCTCTTGCCCCATCCTTGCACTTCCATCTGGGATGGAAGGATTCCACATTTATACTGACGCCTCATATCAGGGGATGGGTGCGGTCCTGATGCAGCACAGATATGTTATCGCTTATGCTTTGAGATAGTTGAAGAAGCACGAACAGAACTACCCCGTACATGATTTACAGCTCGGAGCGGTGGTGTTTGCATTGAAGAATTGGAGGCATTACCTATATGGGGTTCATTGTGACCTCTTCTCGGATCACAAGAACCTCAAGTATGTTGACACGCAGAAGGACCTGAACCTGCGCCAGAGAAGATGGCTTGAATTCTTGTACGACTATGATTACACCATGCATTATCATCCGCAGAAGGCGAACACCGTGGCAGATGCCTTGAGTAGGAGAGACAGTACCTCAGGACCAGAGCCTCGGGTAATGTCTATGGAGCTATTGCAGATGCTAGAGGATATGCACATTTTTATCGTTTCCGAGTCCGAGCCGGAGATTTATCAGGAATACTTGAACTCTCTGATCCTTGAGTGTGATATACGAGAGCGCATTAGGATACAACAGAGGCTAGATACAGCTTTGGAGCCAGTATTCAGGGCCCTGGAAGGGGGCAAGACAGAGGATTATTCTTTGTGTGATGACCTCGTTCATTTCCGTGGTCATGTTTATATACCTGCAGGAGGTGGTATCCGGGATATACTCAGGGAGGCACATTGTTCTCAGCACTCAGTGCACCCCGGTATCACCAAGTTGATAGCGGATCTGCATAGGAGCATGTATTGGCTGGGAATGAAGAGGGAGATCATCTACTATGTGACACACTACGAGACATGCCAGCGGGTAAAGGCAGAGTGCAAGAGCCCAGGAGGGTTACTACAGTCACTGTCGGTGCCTGAGTGGAAGTTCGAAGATATTGCTATGGACTTCGTGCACGGATTGCCTCGCTCCCACTCAGGGCACAATTCTGTTTGGGTCATTGTCGATACACTGACCAAGGTGGCCCAGTTTTTACCTATCAGGAAGGACAACTCAGTTACTGCTTTGGTGAGGTTGTTTGTGGAGCAGTTCGTCAGGTACCACGGGGTCCCCAGGACAAGTGACTTGAATCATGACGGTCAGTTCACTTCTAGGGAGTGGAGAGCGGTGCAGGCGTACTTAGGTTCTCAGCTTGACTTCAGCACCGCTTCCCATCCACAGACCAAGGTCAGACAGAGCGGACCATCAGGACTATAGAGGATCTGCTACGATTGTATATAATGGATATGGGGAGGCCCTGGGAGAGACTGTTGCCACTGGTTGAGTTCATCTACAACAACTGTCACCAGGCGAGCATTGGGATGGCACCTTATGAGGCTCTATATGGGAGGAAGTGCTGGACATCGCTATCTTGGATTCAGGATGAGGACCCTATGGCACTTGGATCGGAATACATAGAGGATACAGATGCTCAGATACGACTGATCAGGGACCGGATGCTGGAGGCTCAGAGTCGGCAGGCCAAGTACTACGATGCGCGTCATCGGAAGGTGGAGTTCCATGTCACAACCCGCATTTTCACCGCATAAAATAACTTATCTGTGTAAGGGAAAATGCGCGTCATGATGCCACGTCGGTAGGGGATAGCTGCAGACGCTCAGGAAGACACCAAATTAATCATGAAGAAAGATTCTTTAAGTTATTTTAAGGAAAAAATCAGTTAAGTGCAGTAGTTAGACGTATCCCTCGGCTTAGTGGCTCATCTAGTCCACGAATCAAAATATAATTATACACTGCGGAAACATACTTATTTAGATTGACTCCAACATCCTACATGAGTATAAACGTTCTCAAAGGACAACTCATGCTATGCAAGACCCTAAATTTATAATAGTAGTAAGGATAGCTTTTACAGTTCCTAAATATAACAAGTTAGAGTTTTTAAATGATGCAGTGCATGAAGTAATAATTGTAGATTTTATTCTTAAAAATACCTAACATGCATTCCTAGAATAAATCCTCCCAGAGAGCAAGTAATCAACATCCACATATAGAGAAATAAGCAGCTAGCAAGTATCTAAAAGTAACAATTCTGTGTGCGCCAACAAACTGACACGAACCCACTGACAGAAAAGTAAGTCTGAACCAGTAACTAAATAAATCAAAAATACCTCGCTGAGATGAGGTAACAACCACAGCCAACACTGCCTCCTAGAAACTCCAAAACTAGCTCTGTTATCTGCTACTGCTCTGAACCTGAGGCATTACAAAGACAGAACACCTCAACAAGAAGGTACAAATGGTGACAAAAAATTAATAAGCCAAAGTAAAAAAAAAGGTGAAAAGGAGTACCATCCCAAGACCAACAGTACTGAAATAAAGCACAAAAAGAGGAACAAGTTATCATCGGGGAAAAGAACTCTTACGTGATTCGTCACGTACAACAATAGTACACCAGACGCACGAGGCTATAAGGTGACAACATGAATAATTCGTAAGGAAGAAACACAAAACCTTTATTAGGCAGCTGTGCTCGACTGTACCCAAAATAACGGGCAAGGTGGTCACTCGTGGACACACCACCCAAAAACACGGGCGAGGTGGTCACTCTTGGGCACACCCACACGAATATAAAATCTGTCTAACTGCGAGGGAGTCTCATACTCTCCACCATATACCGCAGACAGCCAAAAACCAGGTAGACTTCCACAGGGCACTAATAAAAAAAACACTGCGTAGGTGGAAATGTCCACTAACTCCCGCAATCAAGAAAACCGCCAAGAAAAACACCACATATCTCGAAATTTGGCTCGTCAGATTCTACTTGACATTACTAGATACAAGACAAGGTTGATCAACCCTTAGGAACGATTTACAAACCTAATTAAACTCTAATACGTTCAATAACGGTAAATAAGGTGTTTGAACCATCAATAAGACACATCAAGAAAGATCAAACATATCCGGACAAAAAATTGAGTTCACCATGACAAAATTTGGAACAAGTGTAGAAAATTTTAAAGAAAATCGGACAATAACAATAATTTGGAAGAATAATTGTAGAAACTTTTAAAGAAACAAGAAAGCGTAGCCGTTACCATCAAATCGGACAAGGAGAGACGGGAGGAAACCACCACTTGCCTTAGTTTTATCGGAAAAGTCCTCTGAATCACTCCACGTCGCAGATCGGGGCAAAAAGATGCGGGAGGAGTTGAAATCTGAACAAGAACGGCCGAAAAGGAGGTTAGGGCCGAAAACCCTAACGAGAAATCTCAAGAAATGGGGAAAATATTACCACGATGGCGTAGCTCTTGGCGAGAGCTTTCTAGATCTATATTCGGTTGAAGATTTTGAGCACCGGAGCAACGTCGGCGGCCACCAGAAGATTCACGAAAAAGAAACTCTCTCTCTCGTGCTCGCTGCTCTGTTTCGGGAGAAAGAATAACAGAGAAGATGGAGTTCGGTTCTAAAACCTAAGTTTAAGGATATATATATATTTATAAAAAGTTTTGTCAAAAACGGGTTATTACGAGCGGTTTTGCGGGAACCAAAAATAGAGGTATAAGATGACTCCAAATCGAAAAGTATCCAACATGAAAGTTGTATATCTCGTTGAGATGAACAAATTTTAAGTTGGCCATTTTTTCGTACATCATTTTGACCCTGAAAATAGCGCCCGAACGCGTACTGAACAGAAGAACTCGAGTGGAAAATAGTCACTCGAGTAGGTCAAAAAATTCACTCGTGTAGGTCGAAAAATTTACTCGTGTAGGTCCAAAAATTTACTCGTGTAGCCTGAAGGAAATAATTGTGTGAACAGTGATTATACTTGAGAGGCAGGAAATAGCTACTCGAGAGGAAATTACAGAAATCAAGTATATTGAACAGCAGAACTCGAGTATGTCAAAACACAACTCGAGTATGTCAAAACACAACTCGAGTATGTCATTACAGCACTGAGTATACATTACAGAATTAACAATTCTTTTTTTTGCAAATATAACCCGATGATTAAACTATATCAATGAATAGTGTTTTCCATTTTTGAATAGTACTTTAATATTAAAATATTCATGTTTATATATTTTTGAATAAGGAAACTACGAGATCAAAACGGAGGCCTGAACGCTCGCCGAATCAAACTAAATTCGCACCGTAGGCGAACACTGATGCTACGAACACAATGGCGAAGTCAAAACCAAAATCCGACGAGCCATTCCCGAGATATTAATCTTCAAAGTATACAGCGAATATAAATAATGCAAAACTTCAATCGCGCGCCGAGACTCCAAAAATGCTCGGATTATGACGAAACTGGATGAGCAAGTCCAAAATTACTTAACTTAGATTCCAAATGCAAAATTTTTCCCATTACAACAAGAATTCGGCCGACTCGACCGCACGGACGCGAAAATGCCTTAACGGCATTGCGCCGTCAACTCGACGTTAAAAGTAACGCCATGACGTCATAAATATGACATTGCCCATTCAAATAAAATCATCGAAAAATCGGGGGCGTTACAGTCACTCCCCCTAAAAAGAAGTTTCGTCCCGAAACTTAACTCAACTCCAAAACCAAATCAAAACGATAAAATCAAACATAACTGAAAACATAACGACATACCCGAAACTAAGAGAAGAGGTGCAGATAAGATTCCCTCATCGTCGATTCCAATTCTCACGTCGCACTCTCGATGTCTTGATTTCTCCAAAGAATCTTGACCATATAAATGGTCTTTCTCCGTAACACACGCTCATGAGAATCCAGAATACGAACAGGTTCTTCCACATACGTAAGGTTGGGCTGAATCTGGGGCATCGAGTCGAGGACTTGACGATCGTTACGAACACACTTCCGCAACTGGCTCACATGGAACACATCATGGACACCAGGGAAGGTTGCAGGCAACTCCAGCCTATAAGCTGACACTCCGATATGCTCAAGAATCTGGAAAGATCCCACATACCGGGGGTCTAACTTGTGGTTCCTTCCAAACCTTTTAACGCCAGACATAAGAGAAATCTTCAGAAAAACCAAGTCTCCAACGACAAACTCCAGATCGACCCTTCGTTGATTAACATACTTCTCATAGCGCTCTTGAGCCACACAGAGCTTTTCTCGAATATGGTTCACAGCACAATTCATCTCCTCAAGGGCTTCCAGACCTAGCAACTTTCTCTCACCACCTTCAGCCCAAAACAAAGGAGTCCTACAACGCCTACCATATAAGGCCTCAAACGGGGCCATCTGCAGACTCTCTTGATAACTATTATTGTATGCAAACTACATGAGTCTGAGACGCTCATCCCAAGCACCACCATGATCCAAAATATAGCACCTGATCATATCTTCTACAATCTGATTTACCCTTTCCGTCTAACCATTCGTCTGCGGATGATAGGTGGTGGAATACCTTAAATCGGTACCCAACCCTCCTGTAAACTCTTCCAAAATCGAGACTTAAATCTGGATTCTCGATCTGATACAATGCTAACAGGCACTCCATATAATCTGATGACCTCTTCAAGATATAGCTCGGCTATCTTCTTCATCGAATACCCAATCTTAAACGGAACAAAGTGAGCATACTTTGTCAATCTATCGACTATCACCCAAACAGAGTCGTGCCCATGGGGAGATTTTGGTAGACCGGTGATGAAATCCATTGAAATACTCTCCCATTTCCAACTTGGAATATCAAGTGGTGTAACTTACCACCAGGCCTTCTATGATCAGCCTTAACACGCTGACACGTATAACATTCTGATATAAACTTCGCAATATCATTTTTCATCCCCGACCACCAAACAATTTGCTTTAGATCTTTGTAAATTTTAGTGGAACCAGGGTGGTAGGCTATAGTGGAACCATGAGCTTCAACACAGATCTTAGCTCGAATATCGCCAAAGGCGGGGACGCAAAATCTACCTCGGTACTTCAAGGTATCAAACTCATCCAAAGAGAAATCAGGTAGATCTCCCTTCACAGTTCTATTCCAGAGGTGCAACAAATCAGGATCAACCTTTTGATGTGCTCGAGTAAGGGAAATCCAAGAGGGTTCTTCTGCTTCTAGACTAGTACGCACAGTACCACTCCCAACCTCAATATTCATCAACATGAATTCTTCCACTAAGGACTGTACCGATAGATTAAAAATTTTAGCGGTCTTTCTACTCAAAGCATCGGCTACTACATTAGCCTTTCCTGGATGATAAAGAATTTCCACTTCATAATCTGCCACATATTCTAACCACCGACACTGGAGCAGATTCAGTTCTTTCTAAGTGAAGACATACTTCAAACTCTTATGTTCTGTATAGATCTTGCACAACGCGCCACACAATAAGTGTCGCCACAGCTTCAGCTCATAAATTACGGCAGCAAACTCCAAATCATACGTAGGATAGTTTCTCTCGTGAATCTTTAGTTGTCTCGATCCATATGCGATCACCTTACCATTTTGAATTAAAACACAACCAAGTCCGATGTGTGACGCATCAACATACACAGCATACTCAACTCCTTCAGTAAGTAGGGTTAAAATCGGAGCAGTACATAATCTCTTCTTCAACTCTTGGAAAGCCTCTTCACACTTATCGCTCCAAATGAATGCAGTATTCTTCTGAGTAAGTCTAGTTAGAGGAGCAGACAACACCGAAAACCCTTCCACGAATCTTCTATAATATCCAGCCAGGCCTAAGAAGCTCCTAATCTCCTTAGGTGTAAAAGGTCTCTCCCATTCCATCACAGCAAAAATCTTGGTTGGGTCTACAGAAATACCGTCCTTGCTTACAACATGACCCAGAAAGGACACCTGAGGTAGCCAGAACTCACATTTTCTCAACTTCGCATATAACTTATGCTCCCTCAGGGTCGACAAAACCAAACGCAAATGCTGAGTATGCTCCTCAACATTGCGGGAATACACCAAGACGTCATCTATGAACACAATAACGAATCGGTCTAAGAAATCCTTAAACATCCTATTCATCAAATCCATGAAAACAGAGGGTGCATTGGTTAAACCGAAGGACATCACCAAAAACTCATAATGTCCATGCCGCGAACGGAAAGCGGTTCAGGGAATATCTGCCTCACGAATCCTCAACTGGTGGTAGCCTGAGCGAAGATCGATCTTTGAAAATACTAAGCTACCACGCAACTGATCGAACAGATCATCAATCCTTGGCAGGGGATATCAATTCTTAATGGTAACCTTGTTGAATTCCCAATAATCGATACAAAACCTCATCGATCCATCTTTCTTCTTGACGAACAAAATAGGAGCACCGCATGGAGAAGAACTTGGTATAATAAAACCACAACTCAGAAACTCATCGAGTTGAGTACGCAACTCATCCAACTCACGCAAAGCCATACGGTACGGTGCTTTGGCAAAATGACGAGTACCTGACTCGAGGTCTATCACAAACTCTATCTCCCTTTCAGGAGGAACTCCTGGAAGACTATCAGGAAAGACATTTGGAAACTCTCGCACCACCGAGACATCCTCAAGACGTGGTCAAACAAAAGCTGTTTCCAGAGCAGAAATAGAAACTAAAAATGCCTCGCAACCAGACTCTATAGCACAACAAGCACGTACCGCAGAAATGACAAGGGAAACTCTATCCTGAAATCCATAGACGCTCATAGGTTGGCCGTCGTCCGTCCTAAAATCCAGTCGCTTAGCCTTGCACTAGATGACCGCATCATACTTGGACAGCCAATCCATGCCCAAAATCACGTCAAAGTCAGTCAGATCTAAAATCATCAGATACGCAAAAGCCAGAAAATTGCCAAGATAAATAGGGCATCTCAGAACTCCTTGGCTAGATATCACCGAATCACTGGAGGGAAGCTTGATGTTGAAGGAATCTCCTAATTGATCCACATTCAGGCGATGTTTATCAACAAATCTCTGGGCCACAAAGGAATGGGTGGCACCCGAATCGAAAAGAACGCGCACCCACCTATTCCGCACCTTAAACTCCCTTAAAACCGTAGCATACATAACTAAACGAATGATAACTAGGGAAACAACGATAAATAATAAGGATAAATTAAACTGGGGCTAACCTGATATCACTTGCGTAGATGGTCTGAGCTTCCTCGCTGTTCATCACGTTCAGCTTTCCTTTTCCTTTATCCAGGTTTGGTGGTGGCGGCAAAGCTCAAAGTGGGGCAGGCTGCAGTGGGGACTGAGTCTGGGGGCACGAAGACTTCTGGTGTCCCTTCTGCCCGTACTGGAATCAAATCCTTTCTTTCATCCAACAACAACTCACATCATGACCCTTCCTTGCATAGAACGAGCACACTAGCTCTCCCTTGGGTGTACCTTGGATGGCGTGCACCTGCTGCTGCTTCAGGGTGGCAGTCCTCTTGAAACACCTCTCGTAAGGGTGGCCAGGATGACCACAGAAGCTACACACTTCCTTACTTTTCTTTTTCTGAGAAGGGCCACATGCCCTGGAGCTACCATCCTCAACGCCTTTCCTTTTCGCTTTCCTCGCCGCAGTACCGCGATTCTTGGCATTTTCAATCGTCTCAACTTTCAGTGCGGCTTCCACTGCCTCAACAAAGTTCTCTTGCTCTATAAGCACATGCCAACTGCTGGACATCGCTTCTTAGTCCTCCAAGGAATCACTTTACTCTACCCTCCTCCGAAGCTACCAAATCAGGGGCAAATCTGCTCAACTTGCTAAACTCAATCTCGTACTCGCTCACGGTGAGCTGTCTCTGATTCAGATGCAGGAAGTTATTCATCAGGTGGTCTTGCTCGACCGAGGGTAGAAACTTCTTCAACAACATCTTCTTAAAAGACTCCCAAGAACAGCCTTCCTTCAGACTCTCTCTTTCCCGAATCCACCAACTCTTTTCCAGGCCTTTTAACTGATAGGCTACAATCATCACCTTCTGAGCATCTATAATTCTGGAATACGAAAACATCTCCTCGATGGAGATGATCCAATATCTAAAATCAAAAAGTCGGCACTCCCATCATAGGTGGGAGTTCCCAACCGCTGGAAGTGCGATTTGAAATTCATTTCTGGTGGTATCGTCATTGGGGGCACCAGAGGAGCAGGGGTATCGGGCATGGCTTGGCCCAAGGCAGGCTCTTGCACTAAAGGTTGTTGAGCTGGAGCGGTAGACAACAAAGACTCAATTTTCGATTGCATCGCAACTAATTTCCTCGACAGAGCCTCATTGCTCTGACGCAAACCCTCGATAATCGCATCACTTTGCGCACCTGATGACTCACCCTCCGATTGGGGAGTTGACCTCGTCGCAGGACGCTTTGGCGGCATTCCTAAAAAGCAAACAGACAACTCATCAAAATCCTAGCTTACAACAAGGCAACACGACTAGTTCAGACCATATTTAAAAGACACTTGTTTATGCTGCAACTTGCTTTGGGATTTTATAATGATGTTATGTCCTACTTAGGATGATATCCTCTCATCATATTGACTCTTGTGCCTATGACATGAATGCATGGGTTCTTCATTCTTATTTAAAATCATGTGTGTACATGTATCATCATGTAAACCTTAACTTAGCACGCGTGCTTATACGATGATATGTAATGTATGTAGTGCTATACATTCTATAAAGGCCCTAATGCATGTTATGAGCAGCATACACATGAAATGTTATGCATCTCATACTACATAACATCGCATGCAATGAGAAAAGAAAACGTGCTAATGGGTACCCATATGATGGTGGTTATGCATCCCATACTACATAACCGTCACATGTTGCCACCTATGGTGGATCCATATACAAACACATATTATGCATCCCATACTACATAATATGCCTCGTATACTTTTTATCGTTCTATTAGTGTAGTGACTATGCTTCGGCTAAGATGTACTGATAACACATCGGTGTGTGCATGAAATGTCACTAAATAACTAAAACTAACAAGAGAAGGTTGCCCGACAAATTGTCAAGCAACCTGGCTCTGATACCAACTGTCAACCCGCATTTTCACCGCATAAAATAACTTATCAGAGTAAGGGAAAATGCGCGTCATGATGCCACGTCGACAAGGGATAACTGCAGACGCTCATGCAGACATCTACTTAATCATGAATGTTGAAGTTGGTGACCGGGCGGTTTGGCGGTCTGTCTTGGCGGGTTGAAGACCGCGCGGTCTGGCGGTTTGTCTCAGCCGGCTTGGAGACCGGGCAGTCTGGCGGTCTACCCTGACAATCTCTCTTTCTCTCTGGTGGTAGCCGTGCGGTTAGCCCTTCTGTCTAACCGCGCGGCTTGTGCGGTTTGTTTTGTATAGTCCGCTTAGTCCTGCAAATTTTTATTCCCACATCTCTTATTTGTATTCTCTCATCTCTCCTCCATTCTATATAAGGGAGGGCATACCTTTGTAATAGACACCTTTTTCGGATAATAATGTTTCAGTTAAAACCATTTCGGTTTGTTTTTTGTTCGGTTCTTATATGGTATCAGAGGACTCGATCTACTCCTCCTGATTCTGTGCCTTCGCTGTCCGCGCAGCTTGTCTCGCCGGTTTGCTCCCTGTCTGCGCGGCCTCTTCCTCTCCTTCTTATTGCCCTCTGTGTGTGCGACTTTTTGTTTCTTTTTCTAAGTCGCCGCCTCCTGTCGCAGCGACCAGTTTTTGTCCTGCTTCTATTCGCGCGGCATGTCCTCTAGCCGTCCGACTTCTTCCCCTCTGCTTGGGTCTGCAGCTTGCTCGTGGCTTTTCTGGCCGCTGGTTTCTACCCTCGTGACCGCTGCAGCTTATCTTTTTCCTATCTGTGCGGGTTGTTTCCTAACCGCCCGGCTTCCTTTTTCCTGCTCCTATGGCTCTTTCTGATGCCTCTACTGCCACCACCCCTGTCACCAATCCGGCTCCGCCTCTTCCACCTACTCCTTCCGGGAACCTTGGGACCGTTTCCAAGCTTGTTGGCTCCAACTACCCGGATTGGAGCGTCTCTTTCACCTTTTTACTTCGCTCACAATGCAAACGCCACCATCTCATTGATGACCCACCTCCTATCACTTCACCTCTCTTTGATGACTGGGATGCAAGTGACGTGCTTGTGCATACTTGGCTCGCGAACAGTCTTTCCGATGAGTGCCTTCCCGTCATACGTCATGATGAGATGGTCAAGGCCGCTTGGCTTCATCTTGCCGCTCTGTACTCCAAGGGGGCTCAGACGTCCCGCATCTATACGTTGTATGCGGACCTCTTTGCCCGTCCTACCTTGTCTCCTACTGCTGCCTACCAACAGGTTCAAGCTCTTGGGGTTGAGATTCTTCAGAATCGCACCTTTTCTGCGGATTTGGCTCAACAACACAAGCACTTACAGGAGCTTCTGGTTGTGTGTTATCTGCTCCGGCTTCCTGATACTTATGAAATGATCCGCCAGCAAATTCTGGGTGAGGCCGAATCTCCTACCTTAGATGCCACCACTGCCCGCATCGCTGCTGTCACCTCTCTCCTTCAGCGCCCCCTTTTGCGCGCTCCTCCTCCACCATCGGGCAACTATTCTCATCACACTCAGCGGAGTGGCTCTGGTAGCCGCAGTCACCAGTCCGGAGGCCGTGCTTCTTACCGCTACCTCTGTTCTCATTGTGGCCGCACCGGACATATTTTCGACCGCTGCTGGACGAAGCATCCCCATCTTCGCCCCTCCGGTGACTCTTCCAAGCCGTCTGCCTCTGTTGTAACATCCTCAGGTAGTGCCCACATGGTGACTCAAAGTAAATGGCTCATCGAATCTGGTGCCACTAATCACATGACGGACAATCCTCAGTGCTTCTCTTTACTCGAACAACATGATCGGTTGCCCCCAGTCCTAGTTGCGGATGGTTCTCCCTCCCCAGTTCATGGTACGGGAGTGGTTCATGTTACTCCGTCACTATGACTAGCGGACACTCTCTATGTGCCCAAGTTTCTGTGCAATCTATTGTCTGCTACCTCTTTATGCAAGCAGCTTCAGTGTTCTGTGACATTTACACCGACTTCTTGTTCTTTTCAGGATCCGAGCTCCCACCGGACAATTGCTACTGAGACTGAGAGCGGCGGCCTCTACTTCCTCGACAACGTTTCCGCCTTGTCCACCTTCTCCTCTTCTTGTTCGGATCTTCTCCAGTGGCATCTCCGCCTCGGTCATCCTCCAATACGACTTCTACATCAGCTTCTGCCCCACCTCCCTCCGTCTCGTACTCCTCTCCAATGCGATGCCTGTCAGCTCGGCAAGCATCACCGTTACTCCTTCCCACCAAGGCAAGGTCGGGGCTCTACTCGTCTGTTTGATCTTGTCCACTCCGATATCTGGGGACCTGCTCCTACCGTCACCATTGGCCGGGGTAGTTCTTATTTTGTAACTTTTATAGATGATTTTTCTCGCTGTACTTGGGTGTATCTCCTTCGAGATCGCTCTGAACTTTTAGATGTATGGATCTCTTTTTATCAGTTAATAAAAACTCAGTTTACTGTTTCTATTAAAACCTTTCGCTCCAATAATGCTAAAGAGTATCTGAGTCATGCTTTTACATCTTTTTGTGTGCAATATGACATTATTCATCAGACTAGCTGTGTTTACACCTCCCAACAAAATGGGGTGGCGAGACGCAAAAACCGTCACCTCCTCGATGTGGCTCGCACATTGATGACCCAGATGCATGTCCCTCGCTCTTATTGGGGCTATGATGTTCTCCTTTCCTGCAACCTCATCAATCGCCTTCCATCCACCATTCTCCACGGGAAAACACCATTCTCCATTCTGTATCCGGGCCAGGAGCCTTTTCCTCTCCCACTCCGAATCTTTGGATGCACTGCATTTGTGCATACCCCATCTGCCACCCGTGACAAGCTATCCCCTCGCTCCACCAAATGTGTCTTTCTGGGGTACTCCACCACTCAGAAAGGCTATTGTTGCTTTAACCCTGTTCTTTGTCAGCAGTTCGTCTCTGCTGACGTTACCTTCTTCGAGAATGCCTCCTACTTTTCGGCTGAATCCTCCTCTCTTTTCCCCGCTTCCTCTCCTCTTCCCCCAGCTTCTGATTCTCCTGCTATTCCCTTTGTTCCCTCGTCTCCTACCGAGATATCCACCCCTCCGCCGTCTCCATCCCCTCCTCTCGCTCCACCTCTCTCTCCTACTTCTCCACCTCCATCTCCATCCTCTCCGCCGTCGTCGCTCTCTTCTCCCGGGCCAGCTCTCTCTGCCACGGACGCTTTGGATACCGAGGGGGCCGCCGACCTGGATCTCCCTGTGGCTCTTCGCAAAGGGGTGCGGACATGTACCCTACACCCCCTTGCTGCTGTTGTTTTATATGATCGTCTTACCCCTTCTCGCAGGGCCTTTGCACTGGCTATCTCTACCACTGCCACGCCTCGTTCCTATCAGGAGGCCCTTGCTATTCCCCACTGGAAGCTGGCCATGGATGAGGAAATGGCGACCCTCACGGAGCGGGGTACATGGACTCTTGTTCCTCCTCCCTTCGGTACTGATGTTGTTGGCTGTCGCTGGGTCTTTGCGGTCAAATTTGGCCCGGACGGCACTGCGGATCGGTATAAGGCTCGCCTTGTTGCTAAGGGCTTTACTCAGACCTATGGGGTTGATTACTTTGACACCTTCTCCCCCGTGGCTCGTCTCAGTACTATGCGGGTCCTTCTCTCTGTGGCGGTCAATAGGGATTGGCCGATTTCTCAGCTGGATGTCAAGAATGCCTTCCTTTATGGTGATCTTCACGAGGCCGTTTACATGGAGCAACCTCCTGGGTATGTTGCTCAGGGGGAGACACGAGTATGTCGGCTGCTAAAGGCAATTTATGGCCTCAAGCAGAGCCCTCGAGCTTGGTTTGACAAGTTCAGCGGCATCGTGGCGGCCGTTGGTTTTGCGCGAAGCTCTTCTGATCACTCTCTATATATTCGCAAAACTCCTTCGGGGCTGGTTGTTCTTGCTGTGTATGTTGATGATATTCTTCTCACTGGTGATGACCAGGAAGGGGTAGCCCTGACAAAGCGACATCTTCGCCAACATCTGATCACGAAAGATATGGGCTCTCCAAAGTACTTTCTGGGGATCGAAATATCTCGGAAGCCCGACTCCTTAGTTCTCTCTCAGCGTAAGTATGCCCTTGATCTTTTAAAAGAGGCAGGATTGACTGGAGCAAAACCTGCCCGATGCCCCATGGCAACTTGAGAAGACAAAACCTGGACAGATGATTCGCCTCCTCTTTCAGATAGTTCGCGGTACAGGCGTCTAGTTGGTAAGCTCATATATCTCACAGTGACCAGGCCCGACATTTCCTATGCTGTGGGCATGGTGAGTCAATTCATGCAAGCACCTAGGGAGTGCCATCTACAGTCCGCCATGCGGATCTTGGAGTATGTCAAAGCAGCGCCTGGGAAAGGATTACTTTTTCAGAAGAATGGTCATCTGAGGATTGAAGCATACTCAGATGCAAGTTATGCTGATGACAAAGGGGATCGCAAGTTAACCTCAGGTTTTTGCACCTTTGTTGGGGGAAATCTGGTGAGCTGGAAGAGCAAGAAGCAGTCTGTTGTCTCCAGGTCCAGTGCAGAAGCTGAGTATCGCAGTATGGCATCGACCACTTGTGAGTTAAAATGGTTGCGGGCTCTCATGCTAGATTTAGGAGAGGTCTACAACCATCCTCTACCTATGTTCTGTGATAACAAGGCCGCCATATACATCTCTAAAAATCCGGTCTTCCATGAGAGAACAAAGCACATTGAGGTCGACTGTCATTTCATTCGTGAAGAGATCTTTGAGGAACAAATCTGCACTCCCTTTGTCACTTCTGATAAAGAGCTGGCTGACATCTTCACCAAGCGAGTTTCCACCTCGTTTCTTCATGTTTGTGACAAGCTGGGCATGATCGATATATATGCTCCAGCTTAAGGGGGAGGGTTGAAGTTGGTGACCGGGCGGTCTGGCGGTCTGTCTTGGCGGGTTGAAGACCGCGCGGTCTGGCGGTTTGTCTCAACCGGCTTGGAGACCGGGCGGTCTGGCGGTCTACCCTGTCAATCTCTCTTTCTCTCTGGTGGTAGCCGTGCGGTTAGCCCTTCTGTCTAACCGCGCGGCTTGTGCGGTTTGTTTTGTATAGTCCGCTTAGTCCTGTAAATTTTTAGTCCCACATCTCTTATTTGTATTCTCTCATCTCTCCTCCATTCTATATAAGGGAGGTCATACCTTTGTAATAGACACCTTTTTCGGATAATAAAGTTTCAGTTAAAACCATTTCGGTTTGTTTTTTGTTCGGTTCCTACAATGAAGAAAGATTCTTTAAGTTATTTTAAGGAAAAAATCAGTTAAGTGTTGTAGTTAGTCGTATCCCTCGGCTTAGTTGCTCATCTAGTCCACGAATCAAAATATAATTATACGTTGCGGAAACATACTTACTTAAATTGACTCCAACATCCTACATGAGTATAAACATCCTCAAATGATAACTCATGCTATGCAAGACCCTAAATTTATAATAGTAGTAACGATAGCTTTTATGGTTCCTAAATATAACACGTTAGAGTTTTTAAATGATGCAATGCATGAAGTAATAGTGGTAGATTTTATTCTTAAAAATACCTAACATGCATTCCTAGCATCAATCCTCCCAGAGAGCAAGTAATCCACATCCACATATAGAGAAATAAGCAGCTAGCAAGTATTTAAAAGTAATAATTCTATAGGCGCCAACAAACTGACATGAACCCATTGACAGAAAAGTAAGTCTGAACCAGTAACTAAATAAACCACAAACTATCTCGTTGAGATGAGATAACAACCACGGCCAACACTGCCGCCCAAAAACTCCAAAACTAGCTCTGCTATCTGCTACTGCTCTAAACCTGAGGCATTCCAAAGACATAACACCTCAGCAAGAAGATACAAATGGTGACAGAAAATTAATAAGCCAAAGTAAACAAAGGTCAAAAGGGGCACCAACCCAAGAACAACAGTACTGAAATAAAGCACAAAAAGAGGAACAAGTCATCATCAGGGAAAAGAACTCTTACGTGATTCGTCACGTACAACAATAGTACACCAGACACACGAGGCTATAAGGTGACAACATGAATAATTCGTAAGGTAGAAATACAAAACCTTTATTAGGCACCTATGATCGACTCTACCCAAAAACACGGGTGAGGAGGTCACTCGTGGACACACCACCCAAAACCACGGGCGAGGTGGTCACTCTTGGGCACACCCACACGAATATAAAATCCGTCTAACTTAGAGGGAGTCTCATACTCTCCACAATACACCGCAGACACCCAAAAACAAGGTAGACTTCCACAGGGCACTAACGAAGGAAACAAACACTGAGGAGGTGGAATCGTCCACTAACTCTCGCAATCAAGAAAACCACCAAGAAAAACACCACATATCTCCAGATTTGGCTCGTTAGATTCTACTTGACATTACTAGATACAAGACATGGTTGATCAACACTTAGGAACGATTTACAAACCTAATTAAACTCTAATACATTCAATAACGGTAAATAAAGCGTTTGAACCATCAATAAGATACATCAAGAACGATCAAACATATCCGGACAAAAAATTGAGTTCACCATGACAAAATTTGGAACAAGTGTAGAAAATTTTAAAGAAAATCGGACAATAACAATAATTTGGAAGAACAAGTGTAGAAAATTTTAAAAAACAAGAAAGCGTGGTCGTTACCATCAAATCGGACAAGGAGAGACGAGAGGAAACCACCACTTGCCTTGGTTTTATCGGAAAAGTCCTCCGAATCAGTCAACGTCGCAGATCAGGGCAAAAAGATGCGGGAGGAGTTGAAATCTGAACAAGAATGGCCGAAAAGGAGGTTAGGGCCAAAAAACTCTAACGAGAAATCTCAAGAAAGGGTGAAAATATTACCACGATGGCGTAGCTCACGACGAGAGCTTTCCAGATCTATGTTCGGTTGAAGATTTTGAGCACCAGAGCACCGTCGGCGGCCACCGGAAGATTCACGAAAAAGAAACTCTCTCTCTCTCGCTCGCTGCTCTGGTTCGGGAGAAAGAATAACGGAGAAGATGGAGTTCGGTTCTAAAACCTAAGTTTAAGAATATAAATAAATAAATATATATATATATATATATATATATATATATATATATATATATATATATATATATATATATATATATATATATATATATATGTCTCAGCCGTATAAAATCATGTTGCATCATGTCCTAAACCTACTAGAAAATTACGGGGGAAAGCTTTACGTTACGCCTGCCCTCGGAGCGGCAAGCCCAGCAGCCCGCTTTTGCGGGAACAAAAAATAGAGGTCTAGGATTACCCCAAATCGAAAAGTGTCCAACATGAAAGTTGTAGATCTCATTGAGACGAACAAATTTCATGGTGACCATTATTTTGTATAGCATCATTTGGATCCTGAAAAAAGTGCCCGAATGCGGTCTGAACAGAAGAACTCGAGTGAAAAATAGTCACTCGAGTAGGTCCAAAAATTCACTCGTGTAGGTCCAAAAATTTACTCGTGTAGGTCCAAAAATTTAGTCTTGTAGCCTGAAGAAAATAATTGCGTGAACAGTGATTATACTAGAGAGGCAGGAAATAGCTACTCGAGAGGAAATTACAGGACTCGAGTATATTGAACAGCAGAACTCTAGTATATCAAAACACAACTCGAGTATGTCAAAACACAACTCGAGTATGTCATTACAGCACTCGAGTATACATTACAGAATTAACAATTCTTTTTTTTTGCAGATATAACCCTATGATTTAAACTATATCAATGAATAGTGTTTTTCATTTTTGAATAGTAGTTTAATATTAAAATATTCATGTTTATATATTTTTGAATAAGGAAAGTACGAGATCAAAACGGAGGCCCGAACGCTCGCCGAATCAAACGAAATTCGCACGGTAGGCGAACACTGACGCTACGAACACAACGGAGAAGTTAAAACTAAAATCCGACGAGCCATTCGCGAGATATTAATCTTTAAACTATACAGCGAATATAAACAATCCAAAACTTCAATCGCGCGCCGAGACTCCAAAAATGCTCGGATTACGACGAAACTGGACGAGGAAGTCCAAAATTACTTAACTTAGATTCCAAATGCAAAATTTTCCCATTACAACAAGAATTCGGCTGACTCGACCGCACGAACGCGAAAATGCCTTAACGGCATTGCGCCGTCAACTCGACGTTAAAAGTAACGCCACGACGTCATAAATATGACGTTGCCCATTCAAATAAAATCATTGAAAAATCGAGGGCGTTACATTCCAGGTGGGGGACAGATTGTTCTTGAAGATATGTCTGTTGCATTGTGTTTCTCGGGTGCGGAGGTACAAGAAGCTCAACCCTCGATATATTGGGCCATATTTGATCCTGGAGCGGATCGGCCCCTAGGCTTACACGCTGGAGCTGCCGCCAGAGTTAGGGACCTTGCAAGACATCTTCCACATCTCTTCGCTATGAAGTGATCTCCTTCAGTTAGAGCAGCATATCACCACTACAGCAGGCACGTTAGCACCAGACAGATCAATTCCTTTAGAGCCGCTGCGTATCGATGATACTGCGCTCCGAGTGCTGCGGAAGAAGAAGGTTCCCATGGTGAAGGAGTTGTTGTCCAACCATGGACGGGAGGAGCACACCTGGGAGCCGAGGGATCTGATGCTAGAGCGGCACCCAGAGCTTTTTATCTCAGGTAATAAATTAATTTTTGTTTAAAATTCTTAAATTCTTATGTTCAAAAACCCTTAGACCCGAACTTAAATTTCGTGGACGAAATTATTTTTTTTGTTTATTGGGGTTTGTAACATCTCATTTCCAATTAGACCCCTCTACTTAGATTGGGTTAGGATATGCGGTGGGGGCATGGGTTTAGGCTAGGTTTTAACCATGGAGTTAGGGTGTAGTCACATGGGACCCATTATAGGTCCCAAGTTAACCCAAGTCAAACTAGCTCAAATTTGGGTCTTAGCCACACATTGGTCCCACCACTATACCCCTTACCCTAATAACAATCTAAGTGAATCATAAGCAATATCATTGGGTCACCTATTGATCCAAGTCAACTCTAAACTCTAATTTGGTCAAACCCACACTTAAAGGCCCAATTAGCCCAAGTAGGGCATCATCTTGGCCCAACCAAGTTGGGTGGTGCCATAGGGTCCATGACCCTCAAGTGGGGTCAGTCCACTCACCATGTTGACCAAGTCAACCTAAAAGTCAACAAAGTGGCCTAAAAGACAAAAGAAGATACCAATCCTACCCCTCATGGGCTAAACCCATGAGTCAAGGCCCATGACCAGCACAAGATGTTAATGTCAGCCCCTAACCCCCAAAATTAGGAGAGAGAATGCATGCATGGGGGTAACTTAGGAATTTTGGAGAAAATGAGGAGAGAGAAGAGAGGGAAAGAGGGGATGGAGGCCATGTGGCCCTCCTACCCTCTGCCCAGGCTCTTGGCTGAGCTTCCAAGGTTCATTCCAGCGAGGTTGAAGGGTTGGTTGACACTTGGTAGCTAGGAGGAGATTCCAAAGCCATGGCCGACCACCTCCTTAATCAAAACTACTCCCACAGTCACACCCAGCCAAATCTAAGCCCACCATCATCTTAAGGAGGTCGAAACGAGTGGAGTTTGACTGCTGGAGTAAAGCTTTTGCTCGAGAAATGAAGAATCGGGCTAGTTCACTAGAGCAAGCTTCGGCCATGGGGTGCACCACAACCGCACACGCCGTCAAGCCCGGCTTCAGGTCCGTTTCACCTCACCTCACCCCGTGCTAGCATTCTAGCTCAAATTAGGCGAGACATTGGGCTTAATTGAGCCCGATACCATGAGAGTAAGTGTGAATTTTCCCAAGCTTTTCTTCTAGCTCGGGATCACCGGAGGAGCCGACTCCGGCAGCCTCACAGCCGGGAAATGCTAGCCACCACCTCAACGGAGGTGGTGGCGATAATCATCGGCGGTGGTGCCGGACCAGGTGTCCGGAAAAAGCCAGCAAACTTGGCCCAGGATGGATCAATCTCAGCCATTGGCTGATGGGGACGATGACCCGATTCCGTCCAAAATATTCCCTTTTAATTAATTAATCTGATTTTTTATGAATAGTGTAATTTCTGTCACACTATAATAGTGATATTACATGTCAATTTTATGCCTCTTAGAAGCATATTCAGAGGTAGCTATCACTATGAAAAATGTATAGCTTGACCTTACCTTTAAAATGACACCCGGAAGTCATAATTTAGTACAGTAAATCTCGTTGTAGGACCATTCCACCAAGACTGGTCCTAGACTAGGGCAAATATTAAAATAAATGCCCAAGCCAAACCATAAGTCACCATGACCTGAAATTTTGGTCAGACTTGTGTTAGGCTTAAACCTAGTCTCTGACAAAAAATGAGAATTTTTGGTCAGAATTGTTTAATAGTATTTGGTGAAATACTTATAATTAAATTAAGTGTATTTTTGGAGACATATGACACCAAATGCCCCCAAATTTGGGTGGGTTGTTCATTAGGTCAATATAACACCATGGTAGAGATTTTAGATCATTTTGACCTCTGTATGTTTGGGAAATCCAACATGCATGAGATTGGCATATTCAAATTTGGGGTGTTAATAGTAAAAATAGAAAAAGGGAATTTAGCCCAATTGAACCATTGCATGTCCATGAAACTCTGGAAAGAATCTCATAGGGATAGAATATACCTCCCATGGGAAGTTTGGGATTTTTGGGATAAAAAATCCCATTATTTGGAATTATTGAAAAATATGCCTAGTTAGGAAATAAATTTGGAAAATAGGGCAAATGAATTCATTAAATTCTGAAATTGTGACACAAGCTCTAGTAGACATAGTTCATCTCTAGAAAATTTATAGGACTGTTAAATTATGTTTACTTGGATTTCAAGTAGATTTTACCATTTTGCCCCTTATGGAAATTATTTAAAAGTAAGGGAAATTGCTGTTTAAATATTATGAATGAAAATAACAGTAGTTTATTTCTGTGATTAAATCCATGATAAATTAATTGAGAATTTTTGTATGACTCTATATGCTGAAAACCCTAATAATGGCATTTTGGTAATTTTTTCATATGGATATAAGTTAGGTCAAATCACTGTTTAAGATTTGGAAATTCTGTATTTACCTTTCTTATATCAACATGAATACTCAGTAATTTTCTCAGAATTTTTGGTTGTATAGTTGATGTACTTTATTTGGAAAGTGGTCAAATTGGGATTTGAATATTAAATGTGTAAGAAATAGAAATTTGCAAGTGAAAATTATGAAATCTGATAGGAAGTGATATTTAACCTCATGGAACACCTAGCAAATTCCTTAGGTAGGTTGAACCATTATATGTAGTACATCATGTTCAAGGTGACCCCAGTCGCACAATTAAAAGAATTAATTTAGGCCCTTAATCCCTTAGAAAAATAATGAAACCTAGATCAATCATTATCATATGTCATAATAACCATGATAAATAATTAGGGACATTTGACCCAAGAGTTTGGAAGACACGTCATACGGGTCAACATTAGGTCATGAGTGCGCTTAACAAAATATAACACATATTACTGGGACCCACAGGGGATACGATAGTGGGTTGAGTTGATAACTATATTGGTAAGACAAACTATGATTTGTGTCTAGTAGGTAACTTCATATTATCGAATGATAGAGTGCAAGACCCCAAGGAGAGTATCTAGAACGGAGACAGGCAGAAGACCGTCGATTCCCTAATAATAGCTTAAGTCATTAGGTTCATTCCAGAGTAACAACGAGAGATGGGTATGGATCTTGGGTAGACATTAATAAAAATAAATAACCTTGAGAAAGGGAGCTTTGGGCTTCAGCCCATCGTAGTTCCTAGTGCCCCGAGAGACTGTTGGGTACATTGGAAAATGTGTACCAGATTTGAAGAAGCCTCACCTTACACAATGATATACATCAAGATGTATTTGATGTTGTTTTGAGTTTATATGTGCAGGTTAAGAAAATGCAAGAATGCAGAAAAATTTCTAAGTCCATGTGTCGACACCAGAAGAAGCCGTGTCGACACTTATGAAGGCCTGTGTCGACACTGGAGAAAAGCTGTGTCGACACTTGGAGTTAATTGTGTCAACACTTGGAAAGGTTGTGTCGACACCAGAAGAAACTGTGTCGACATACAGAGGCAGTGTCGACACATAGTGAAGCATTGTCGACATCAACTATGTCGACACCAAGAGGCAGTGTCGAAACACAGGAATACATAGTCGACATCAATTGTGTCGACACCAAGAGGCAGTGTCGACACACTGAAGACTTTGTCGACATCAACTGTGTCGATACACAGGACTTGTGTCGACACACACAGCAGAGATTCAACAAAGTTAAAGAGAAGTGTTTGTGTCAACACATAGAATCAGTGTCGACACATTCTATAGAAGGCTGTGTCGAGAAGCATTAACAACAACAAAGGAGATGTGTCGACACCACCAAGGCTTGTGTCGACACTTAGTTCACTTGTGTCGACACTTAGTCTACTTGTGTCGACACATGATGAAGTTCAGTCTCGACATTTTGCTGACAGAGACAGAGTTCAAGAAGTGACTGGATGACTTGACAGCTGCCATTTCTAACCGGTCTACTCCAACTGTCAAAGCTGTAAGAAGTTTGTTAGAAACTGGATCAGTCGGTTACCATGGAGGAAGACTATATAAAGGCTTTCTCCTTCAACAGAAGAAGATGAACTGATTGATCACAGAAGTAAAAACACTGATACAGAATAAAAAAAAAAGTTTGAGAGAAAGAGCTTCCATCTACTGAAGTGCAGTTGCTGAACCAGTCTGCTAAGAAGGATTCAGATTGTGATTTGAATATCAAGAAAGGAGCTGATTGAAGATCAATTTCACAGGAGTTCAACCCTACTGAGTTCAGATTCAAGAAGCTTTGAAGAAAGCTAAGAGTGGTTGTTCTCTGCTATCAGATTCTTCCAAGAACTGATCAAGAAACCATCCATCCCTTCTCTCTCTATCTGGGTGGTGGTTAATTACAAACTTAAATATATTTTCTGTAGGATCTTTTTAAGATCTGAGCTGTAAGCCTAATTTATAAAGGCTGAGTTGTAGGAGATTTAGGTCTCTGAGTGGTAGGCCTTGTTGAAGGCTGAGGTAGGGCTGTGAGCCTGAGTTGTAGGAGATTGTTATCTCTGAGGTGTAGGCCTTGTTGAAGGCTGAGGTAGGGCTGTGTTCCTGAGCTGTAGGAGTGGGGACACACTCTGAGTTGTAGGAACCTTGATTGGGTTCTGAGCTGTAAGATCTTCGGATCTGAGGTGAAGAGAAGAAATTAGGTCGAATCTAGCACACTGCTAGATAGGCGAAGGGGGAAAGTGGATGTACCCAATACTTGGGGAACCACTATAAATTCTGTGCACTCTGTGATTGGATATATTTCTGTGATGTGTTTGCTGTGTTAATAGTATAACCAACAAAAAACTAGAGTTTATTATCTGCCTTAGAATAAAAAGGATTTGAACCTATTCACCCCCCCCCCCTCTAGGTGTATTAGGTTATCTTGAAACCAATTCTTTCAAGTGGTATCAGAGGGAGGTTACTTAAAGAAGGACTTAACAGTCTGAGTTAGATCCATAAGGCAGATTCAAGATCAAGAAAATGGGTTCAGGAGAAAATCATAAGGAACTAGGTTCTATGAAATTACCCATATGCAGGAAGGAGATATTTGGAATATGAAAAAAAAAGTGTCAGGCTGTTTATGGAGGCTTCTGATCCAAGGATCTACATTACAGTAAAGGAAGGTCCTTATATTCCAATGAACTTGTCAGTTCTAGATGCAAACCAAAGAATTCCCAAGGATTTTTCAGAGATGACTAAGGATGAGATCATCTTGGCAACTATGGATAATAGAGCCCAGAATATCATAGTAAGTGCCATAGATGATTCAACCTTTCAAAATTTGATTCACTACAAGACCTCCAAGGAAATGTGGGATACTTTGATAGTCTACATGGAGGGTTCTGAAGAAGTCAGACAAGATAGAAAGTCTATGCTGAACCAGGAATATGAGAGTTTCAGATAAGGAAAGTCTGATAGTATAACTGAGTGTTATAAAAAGTTCAATAGAATAGTAAATGAGTTGATGTCCTATGGAAGAATCTTCAATACATATGAACTGAATGATAAATTCCTAAGATCCTTGACAAAGGATTGGGACACTAAGATTTGTGTCATTAGGGAAGTGGCCAAACTTGCAGATATCTCTCCTCCAACTTTGTTTGGAAAATTGCTGTCATATGAGATACAACTGATAACTAGGAAAGAGAAAGAGAAAAGTGCAAAAGGGGAGCATAGATAAAAGTCTGTGGCCTTCAAGGTTGAAGCCACTAGGAAGAATAGGAGGATGTCTCCATCACCTCCTAAGATAGTTGCTGAAATTGCTTCAGATAATTCAGACAACCAAAGTTCAGACAACAGTGACTCAGATAAATACTTTGCTGCCTTCACAAGGCAGTTTCAGAGATTCCTGAAGAAGAAGCAGTGGAAGTCTAAGCCCTCCACATCTCAGCCTAAGGATGACTATTATCAAAAGAGGAAGTCATCCAGGAAGGACAGGAGCAGGTCTAAGCCAAGCAAATCTACAACATCAAAGATAGTTTGCTACTACTGTAATAGGCCTGGACATGTTGTGGCTGAGTGTCAAGACAAAAGAAAAGAGTCTGCTGATAAAAAGAAGATTCAACACCAGAGCAAGAAGGAGAAATCCTTTGTTGCTAAGAAGGAGAAGAGCTTGACAGACCAATCATCTTCAGAGTTAGAATCTGAAGCTGAGGCATACATTGGTCTATATGCAGCAGATGAAGAAGATGAGTTTCTGCAAGTGCTGAACTCTATCTATGAATAAGAAGACCATCAGTTCAAGGGACTGATGGCTATGTCAGAAGAAGACAAGTGTCAGGATCAGCCTGGTCCTAGTAAGGTACAATGTTTTTCTAGAAATTCAGATTGTAGTACTGGGTCAGAGTCAGCAACATCTGTATCAAGTGATGTGGATGGGTCTGAGTCTGAAGGTGATATTCATCAGCTGATAGATGAATATGGGGACTTGTTGCAGGCACTAAAGAAAAGCAAAAACCTGGCCAAAACTCAGGCTAAGGAAATTGCAGATCTTAAGTTGGTTGCATCTGATTCAGAGAAGTTGCTGGATCAGAAGTTGAATGAGATAGCCAGACTGAAAAACATTATTGTTATTCAGATGGGTACTATCGCATTTAAAATGATCAGATTAAAAGTCTGGAGAATAGACTTCAGAAAGAAAAAGGAGATTGTAGCTAGTTTTTCTAAACCAAAATTTGTATTAAACTTGATTGATGAGTTTGTGTCTCAAAAGGGTAAGGCTGGATTAGGGTTTAAGAAAATTGCATGGACTGCTAAGTTCAATTCTAGAGGCAAAGCCCCAGCACAAAACAACAGACCTGCTGTAAATATTACAGCTAAGAATGTACCTAAACAAATGCATAATAAGTTTGAGTGCTGGTGTTGTGGCAAGATAGGCCACTTTGCCTTAGACTGTTGGCATAATATCAGTGTCAAGGAGAGTAGCAGTGTGCCTGTTAGAAAAGCTGCAGGCAGATTTGTTAAAGTTCAGACTAACTGGCACCAAGGACCCAAAAGTTATTTGGGTTCTAAGGTTAAGTAATCTATGTTGCAGGTGCGTCCAAGTGGTCATGCCCCTATATGGTACTTGGATAGTGGATGTTCCAGGCATATGACTGGAACAAGGGGTTGCTGAAGGACTACTCACCTATGCTGAATGGGCCTATAGTAATCTTTGGTGGTTCTGAAAATGGAGTCATCAAAGGTTTTGGTAACATTTCTAATAACTCAGTTACAATCACTCAAGTGGCCTATGTAAAGGGTTTGAAACACAACCTAATTAGCATAAGTCAGCTGAGTGATTTAGGTTATGACATTTCATTTGTCAAGAATGGTTGTCATATCAAAAGGTCAAGTGATTAAAAGGTCATATTGACAGGATATAGAAAAAGAAATGTGTACTGTCTTAACTTTGAGTGTGAGAACAATGTTTCTCCTATTTGTCTTGTAGCTGATGAGAGAGCCTCTCATTGTGTTAAATGGCACAAGAGGCTGGCCCATCTTAACTACAATACTATTGGCCAACTCTTTAGCAAAGAGTTAGTGAGGAATGGTCCCAAAGTTAAGTGTATAAAGGATGGGATATGCTCAGCTTGTCAAAAAGGCAAGCAGATCAAATCCTCTTTTCATAGCCTTGAAAATAAAGATTCAGTGAGGTGTCTATACCTCTAGCATATGGATCTATTTGGTCCTATGCCAGTTCATAGTCTAGGTAGGAAGGTCTACAATTTTGTGGTGGTAGATGACTATTCAAGATATTCATGGGTGTTCTTTCTGAGACAAAAATCTGAAACCCCAAGTGTTTTATATAGTTTTGTCAAACAAATTCAGAATGAGCTGGACAGTACAGTGGTCAAAATCAGAAGTGACCATGACACTGAATTTTAATCTGAGAGTATGACAAGACTGTGTGAAGAATTTGGGATTTTTTAAGAATTCTCCTCACCTAGAACACCACAGCAAAATGGTATTGCTGAAAGGAAGAATAGAACACTGATTGAGGCTGGTAGAACTCTATTGAGTGACACTTCTCTCCCAGAATATTTCTGGGCAGAGGCAGTTAATACTACATGTCATGTGATCAATAGGGCTTCTATCACCAAAAGCCACAAAAAGACTCCCTATGAGATTATGAAAGGCAGAAAACCAAACTTATCCTATTTTAGGATCTTTGGTTGCAAGTGTTATGTCAAATCCCAAGATGGGATATTTGTTGGGTACAACAACAATAGTAAGGCTTATAGGGTCTACAACTTGATTACTCAAGTTGTAGAAGAGTCTGTACATGTTGTCTTTGATAAAATAAGACTTATTAACAGTGAGTTGCCAAGTAGTTCTTGCAGTTCTACAGGTATAAATGAGAGAATGGACAAGCTTACTATTATAGAAGATTTAACTGCAAATCAGGAAGTGGAAAATGGTGGCTGCTGTCCAGGGGGAGTACAAGACTCTCCAGATGCTCATGAAAACCAAGAGGTGCAGCATAATGAAGAGACTGGAGGTGTTCAACCTGAAGATAAACTACCTTCAGCTATTAGACACTTAAAGTATCATCCAGCAAATCAGATAATTGGTGATCCAAGACAAGGAGTACAAATACGGAGCAGGAATCTAAACACAGTTCTTTGCTCTAGCTTCTTATCTCAAGTGGAACCCAAGAAATTTGAAGAAGCTGTTCTAGACCCACATTGGATTGATGCCATGCAAGAGGAGCTGGATCAGTTCAGAAGGTGCAAGGTCTGGAAGTTAGTTCCTAAACCAAAAGACCACAACATCATTGGAACAAAGTGGATCTTTAGGAACAAACTGGATGAGAGTGGGATCATTGTGAAGAACAAAGCAAGACTTGTTGCAAAAGGATATAGGCAGAAAGAGGGTATTGGCTTTGATCAAACCTTTGCCCCAGTAGCAAGATTGGAAGCAATTAGGATGTTCCTTGGTTATGCAGCATATCAAGGCTTCAAGGTATTCCAAATGGATGTAAAATCAGCATTCCTAAATGGAAATCTAAAAGAAGTCTATGTAGAGCAGCCCTTAGGTTTTGTTGATTCTCTCGAACCTGATTATGTTTATAGACTTAGGAAAGCTTTATATGGGTTAAAGCAAGCCCCAAGGGCCTGGTATGAAACCCTGTCTACTTTCCTCATTGAGAATAAATTCTCAAGGGGAAAAATAGATAAGACTCTATTCCTTAGGAAATCCAAAGGAAAGATAATCCTTGTCCAAATATATGTTGATGACATAATATTTGGTTCTACTGAAAGTAACCTTTGTAGAAAGTTTGCAAAACTTATACAAGGGAAATTTGAAATGAGCAGTATGGGAGAACTTAAGTTCTTCTTGGGTCTCCAAGTAAGACAGACTGAAGATGGCTTGTCCATATCTCAGTCTAAGTTCACCCAGGAGTTAATTAAGAAGTATCGTATGGAATCATCCACTACCATGAGAACTCTAATGGGGACAAGTGTGTCTCTATGCAAAGATGATGCAGGGAAACCTGTAGATGAAACTTTGTATAGAGGGATAGTTGGCTCCCTCCTATATCTGACTGCTAGTAGACCAGATATCATGTATGCTACATGTGTCTATGCTAGGTACCAATCCTACCCTAAAGAATCTCATCTTACTGCTGCCAAAAGGATTTTGAGATATCTTAAGGGCACACCTAATCTAGGCCTTTGGTACCCTAGGAATGGAGATTTTCTACTGATAGGCTATTCAGATGCAGACTTTGCAGGTTGCAAAGAAGATAGAAAAAGCACTACAGGCACCTGTCAATTTCTAGGAGGAAGATTGGTGTCTTGGAGCAGTAAGAAGCAGACTAGTGTGGCAATTTCCACAGCTGAGTCTGAATATGTGGCAGCAGGAAGTTGCTGTGCACAGCTGTTGTGGATTCAGCACCAGCTAGAAGACTATGGTATTCAGGTAAGTAGATCACATTTGCTTTGTGATTCTACAAGTGCTATTTCTATTGCTAATAATCCTGTTTCACATAGTAGGAATAAGCATATAGAAATTAGATACCATTTTCTTAGAGAACATGTAGAGAAAGAGGACATCTCACTAGAATTTGTCAAAACAGATTATCAAATTGCAGATATGTTTACTAAGCCTCTAGATGATACTAAATTTAATAAGTTTAAAATTGAATTAGGAATGTTGAGCATAGATTAGTTTAACAAAATTGGCTAAGTAAAACTGTGTCAGCATATCCAGCAAAACGGTGTCGACACAGAGAAGTGGTGTCGACATTCCAGAAAAGTGGTGTCGACACATAGTAGTTGGTGTCGACATTCCAGGAAAGTGGTTTAGACACATCTAGAGAATCGGTGTTGACACTTCAGAGAAGTGGTGTCGACACATCCAGATGTGGTGTCGACACTTAGAGTATAGATGCAGATGTCTGTGTCGTCACTCAAACACTGTGTCGTCAGTTAAGGATATTTGTGTCGACACTTCATAATTGGTGCCGACACGTAGAAGTAAACACCATTTTCGAGACTTAAATAGTCTGTGTCGACACTTTTCAACAGTGTCGACACATTCAGTGATTGTTGACGCGCCTTTTGACCTTCTTTGTTCAAAAAGGTATAAATAGTCAACAACAAACCTTGTCGACACGCTCTCCAGATTCTTGAGACCAGAATCTAGTGTCGACAAACTCTCTTCCCTCACACCAGATTTCTCTCAACAACCATGGCGCCAAAGATCGAGGACAATGTCAATGAAGGATACAAACTGGTTCGGCACGCATTTGATGGAGCGGAATCAGAAATTACAGGAGTAATAACCCTAATAGCTGAAAATGGTCTGAAATTCTTAGTTTCTGAACCAACTAAGATTTGGAAGAAAGAAACACTAGAATTCTTTGGTGCTGCTACCCTAGATCAAAATTGACTCAAAATTAGATCCACAGTCCATGGAGTAAAGGTGAAAATCACCCAGAAGAGTTTAAGGAAAGTTCTTCACCTGCCAAGAACACAAGAAGAAGAAGATGTACTCGCATCTAAGCTAAGGGAAGCACTTCAATGGTGTGGACTGGATTCCACCATGAAGATTGGCTCAGCTTTGAACAGGAAAGGCATGAATATGCAAGGGAAGTTCTTGTCTGAAGTTGTAGGAAAATTGAATCTTTGTAAGCCAGGGGGCATGATAGGATTTATGCATATATGTTCAGCCTTATGACCAGAATCATCTATAGACTAAACACAGATTGGTCAGAAGTCATTTTTGAAAAGATTAAGGAAAGTATGAAGAAGTCAAATCTGGGAAGAATTGTGAGCTTGTATTTAGCTGGAACAATACCTGAAGTGATGGAACAGTCAGCTGGTACTAAGATAAATCACATGAGGAGAATGGATATTAGGATTATTTCTAGATGGGATAGAGTTCTAACTAAGGACATGCCTGATGAGGAGAGGCAAGAGATTCATGAACAATCTACAGCACAAGATATACCTGCACAAGACCCTACAGATAGTGCTCAAGTGCAGGGGGAGCCTCATGTTGAGGAAGAGCCAATACACTTGGAAAGAGATATTACTACACAAACTATACTTGAGGTAATACATGAGGTTAATCAATCAATTCTTAATGATAAGGCTGAAATTCTAACTGAATCTTTGATTGATGTTGACTAGCCAACTCAACTACACAGTCAAGATCAAGATGTTATCATGGAGGACACATCTGCTACTGATCATGCTCCAAAGATAAGAGTATCTCCAGTCCCTACTCAACAAGAGTTCACTCTTGAAGAGTTGTTCCCTGATTTAGGGCAGACTGAGTTTGAGGGGGAGAAAGCAGATTTTGAGGGGAGCAAGTTAACATTGAAAAGGTGCAAGTTAACCTTGAGAAGGAGCAAGTAAGTACTATGGGGGAGGAGCAAGGGACTCAGGGGGAGCAACCTAGAACTGAACAGGTATTGCCTCCTAGTCCTAAAGATAGAGTTGATATAGCTAGTTCCTCAGCATATGAGGATGAATAAGCTACAAGAGCTAAGAAGAGGAAGCTAATGGTCTTCAAAATGAGAAGGCAAAGCTACAAGAAGGTATTACAATCTGCTGCTCCACAATCTGCCCCAACAGCCGATTATAGCTCCTTGTTAGTCTCTCTACAAGTAAAGCTAGATGAACAAAGGATTGTCATGGAGAAGTATATAGATGAAACTCACAAAGATCTACAACTCTCCTTGGCTACAGATATTAAATCAATAAGATTTGAAGTTAATCAGCATAAGAAGAAGATGACTGATTGCTTTCACAAATGAGGAAATGCTGTGGTTTTCCTAGCCACACATCAAGAAAAGATCAAGACTCAAGTTGATGATATAGTTGTCAAACAAGGTTATGTCCTAGAGAATCAACTTAGAATGAATGATAATCTGACAGAATCACATAATGTGATTGTTACAGAACTGAAGAATGTTGCAACTGCCCAGCCAGAAGCAAGGACTACTGCTAAGGCAGAGTTTGATAAGCAATTACAGGAAGGCCTAGCTGCTGTCAAAATAGATATTGAGCAATCTCAAAAGACCATTTCTGGACAGCTACTAAAGTTAAAGGCATTCTATAAAGATGGTGTTAATTTTCTTGATGAACAAATCAGATTTCAAAAGGATGACCTCAGGGATCATGTTGCTAGAGAAGTCATAAAGGTGGAGAGAGTATTAGTCAAAGCTGGCTCTGATCAAGGTAAATGTATATCTAATGGCATCAGAGCCACACTTGGATATCCACCCCTTGGTGATGATGACAATGTGGTTGAGTCAGGTATACACCCTGCTCATTTTGGAGGTGATCAAGCTGAAGTTGCTCAAGTTATTTATCCTCCAGCTGATTTTGAAATGATTCACCAAGAAGTACAGTCAATGTACAGCCCTCCAGAAGGTGCTCAAAATATTATCCTTGAGAAAGTAGACATGCCAGTGTCAGAGGCAGTTTTGACAAAGAGCAAGAAGCTCTATTGTCTAAGAAAAGATTCAGAGAACAGACTGAGTTGAAGGCTGATTTTGAGCAGTGGAGTCCAACATCCAGGAATATTATACTGATTGCTTGGAAAGCTGTAAAGGATAAATCCCATGATATGGGCAAATGGTACTCTGCACAAGAATGGCAAAAGTATGAAGCAAGGCAGGAAGCCATTGTTCAATATAGAAGAAAGGCAAAAACTGGGAAGCTACCTCCTAATGCTCAGGAGCCTAGCAAGTACATCCCTAAGCCTTTTCATTACTTTGAAAGGCAAAGAATAAGGGCTGAAGAGCAAAAGAAGAAAGATCTAAAGGGCAAAAAGCCAGCTGATGATACTGATGCTCCAATACAAGCCAAGGTCCAATCAGGCAAAGGCATAGTTATCAAGGAGCCAGATCAGCTTTAGATTAGATTTACTTGAGTTTACAACTTTGTAATCCTTAGTGTTGAAATCTATGTAAACTTTTGATAAGAAACTTTTGAAAGTTGAAACAAAACAATAATTAATGCTTATTCTGGTTGCATTATTATTCTGTGATGATTGTTTATACATGTTTTGTTTTATAAGTTACCCTGTCATATAATGTTACTATACATCATAATGTGTATTTGTTATGAATGGTGTATATCATTTACTAAGGGTTATGACTTCTCCAAATAGGGGGAGATTGTTGGGTACATTGGAAAATGTGTACCAGATTTGAAGAAACCTCACCTTACTCAATGATATACATCAAGGTGTATTTGATATTGTTTTGAGTTTATATGTGCAGGTTAAGAAAATGCAAGAATGCAGAAAAATTTCTAAGTCCATGTGTCGACACCAGAAGAAGCTGTGTCGACACTTATGAAGGCCTGTGTCGATACTGGAGAAAAGTTGTGTCGACACTTAGAGTTAATTGTGTCGACACTTGGAAAGGCTGTGTCGACACCAGAAGAAACTGTGTGGACATGCAGAGGCAGTGTCGACACAAAGTGAAGCATTGTCGACATCAACTGTGTCGACACCAAGAGGCAGTGTCGACACACAGGAATACTTAGTCGACATCAATTGTGTCGACACCAAGAGGCAGTGTCGACACACTGAAGACTTTGTCAACATCAACTGTGTCAACACACATGAATTGTGTCGACACACACAGCAGAGATTCAACAAAGTTAAAGAGAAGTGTTTGTGTCAACACATAGAATCAGTGTCGACACATTCTACAGAAGGATGTGTCGAGAAGCATTAACAACAACAAAGGAGATGTGTTGACACCACCAAGGCTTGTGTCAACACTTAGATTCACTTGTGTCGACACTTAGTCTACTTGTGTCGACACATGATGAAGTTCAATCTCGAAATTTTGCTGACAGAGATAGAGTTCAAGAAGTGACTGGATGACTTGACAGCTGCAATTTCTAACCAGTCTACTGCAACTGTCAAAGCTGTCAGAAGTTTTTTAGAAACCGGATCAGCCGGTTACCATGGAGGAAGACTATATAAATGCTTTGTCCTTCAACAGAAGAAGATGAACTGATTGATCATAGAAGTAAAAACACTCATACAGAATAAAAAGAAGAAGTTGGAGAGCGAGAGAGAGCCCCATCTACTGAAGTGCAGTTACTGAACCAGGCTGCTAAGAAGGATTCAGATTGTGATCTGAATATCAAGAAAGAGCTGATTGAAGATCAACTTCACAGGAGTTCAACCCAACAGAGTTCAGATTCAAGAAGCTTTGAAGAAAGCTAAGAGTGGTTGTTCTCTGCTATCAGATTCTTCCAAGAACTGATCAAGAAACCATCCATCCCTTCTCTCTCTATCTGGGTTGTGGTAAATTACAAACTTAAATATATTTTCTGTAGGATCTTTTTAAGATCTGAGCTGTAAGCCTAATTTATAAAGGCTGAGTTGTAGGAGGTTTAGGTCTCTGAGTGGTAGGCCTTATTGAAGGCTGTGGTAGGGCTGTGAGCCTGAGTTGTAGGATATTATTATCTCTGAGGTGTAGGCCTTGTTGAAGGCTGAGGTAGGGCTGTGTGCCTGAGCTGTAGGAGTGGGGACTCACTCTAAGTTGTAGGAACCTTGATTGGGTTCTGAGTTGTAAGATCTGCGGATCTGAGGTGAAGAGAAGAAGTTAGGCCGAATCTAGCACACTGCTAGATAGGTGAAGGGGGAAAGTAGATGTACCCAATACTTGGGGAACCACTATAAATTCTGTGCACTCTGTTATTGGATATATTTCGGTGATGTGTTTGCTGTGTTAATAGTATAACCAACAGAAAACTAGAGTTTATTATCTGCCTTAGAATTAAAATGATTTGAACCTATTCACCCCCCCCTCTAGGTGTATTAGGTTATCTTGAAACCAATTCTTTCAGAGCCCTTCACCGGGCATGCCCTGGGCAATTTTGGGATTAACCCTAAACTATTAGATATGACAAACATTAGACAAGAGTAGTCTAATAGGCTAAGTCATTGATATTCATTCTCACCGTGAAGGGTTGGAGGGATTCAGAAAAAGGGCATTGATGTGCAATCTCACCCGCGATGGGTTGGGGGGTTTCAAGACGGGTTGGTCCTGCGAGCTGGAGGCTCGGGAGTTTTATATCAGGATAGGTTTGGTCCTGCGAGCTGGAGGCTCGGGTTGGAATATCTTTCATGTGCATAAACTTATGGTGGGTCATGCAGTACTAAGCCAATTGTCACACCGATGGCAGTACGGTAACTCTGGCGAGGTGCGAGGGTTTGACGGGCCAGTGGGTCATTTTACATTGCGGTCTGGAGGACGATCCCCAAAAATGCACACTCGACCAAAAAGACTGGTAGGTAGCCAGCAATTAGTATGCAGAGACTCTAGAGTGTACCTTGGATGTATATAGAGGTGTATGGGAGGTCTAGGTCTGGTAGTGTGTATACTCTCCTAGGAGTGGAGACGCCCGTTCCACTACTGCCATAGCCACAACAGTGGTACTAGAGAGTGATGCTAGCTCCAAAAAGTGAGAACTAAAGGTATGTGATCACAGAGTCGTGTGTGTGAGTTGCACTTGCATGAACCATAAAATGCATGCATATCATACATTCATAACTAGGTCATACGTACCATAGATCCTTATCATATAAATTAGTATGGGCTCTTTTATGTGATAAGTTATATTTCTGGAAACCTTAACTTATAAGATTGTATGGGGATTTATATAAGTTAATGTACTTCTGTGATGGTAGTTTAGTAGTAGCATATTCTACTTATTATCTTTACTCTGTTTACTTTCAGTACTTTGTTTACTTACAGCACCTTACTTGCTTCTGTATAGTTCTTCATACTTTCATGTGTCATATATATAGAACTGCTAGAGTAGAAATAATTGATACTATATATACTTGTTAGTATAGCTCCACTATCATCTACTTCTTTTGTTTTACCCCTTATTGTCCTCCGCTTCGTCCTCCAGCCCGGTGCCTAGGAGTTGCGGGGGCGAGGTGTGGAGGAAACATCTTAGTTTTCATGACTAATGGTCGGTTGTGACAAATCATTTTAGGAGCCCGAGGAGATGGAGTACTAGCAGGACAAGGTAGCAGGACGTGAGGAACTGATATCACCACCACCTACTACTACTACTGCAGCCCGTCTTCAGGTGGGATGAATTTTCTGATGATAGTTTAGCTTTCGCTTGTTGTCATTTTGTGAGAGAGAGATTTGATATCTTGTACAGGGCATAAGCCCTTTTCTCTTTTGATGTACTCATTCTGGACTCTTTGTACTTTTATTTTAATTTAGATGATAGTGATGTGACTTGTGGACTAGTTGTTTCTATATACTGCTTTTATACTTCTATTTCTCATTTGGCCAAACATGTTATATGATCGTACTAGCCGGCAGGATCGGCGTCTTGCGATGTCGACTAACCCGTGAGTTAGTGTCACCGTACGGCGGCGGTTCTGGGACTAAGTCCAGGAAACTTCTTGGTAAGGGGGAGGGGTCTTACATGTTGTCTCTCTGACTGCTGTATGTCTCCCATTCGGAGCCCTTAAAAATAATGGTCCAACGACCATTAGTCAAAAGACTAAGCCAACTATCATCCCCGCATCCCCCCGCTACTCCTAGGCACCTTGTAGGAAGGAGGATAGGGAAGATATTGAGGTTGAGAAGTGTCAAAGCAGATAGCGACGAACCTAAGCTAGCAGTGATATAATAGAACTATAAAGGTGTACAGCAGTAATATGATAATATCAAAAGTAAGACAGTAAAGAAAGAAAGTAAGAGAGCAGAGTATAATGAAGAATAACCTTAACTTATATGAATGCCCATACAAACTTATAAGTTAAGGGGACTTTTGCAAGGCTCCCATCGTATAAAAAGTCCCAAATCATTTTATACGGTGGGGTGTCAGGTTTTATATGCAAGTATGAGTGCAGTGCTTTGTTATGCATGAAATGCTATGTTCACACAAGTGCAACTCATGCACAAGACTCTATGCGCACAGACCTTTAGTTCCCCCATTTTGGAGTTATATAAACTCTTGGGTACCTCGCGCTGTGGCAAACAGAGGCAGTGGGTCGGGCCACCCCACTACTAGGCCGACATTCACGCCACCCAACCTAGACCCTTGTACCCCTCAACGTGAAGAACGCACAACGGAGCCTCTGCGTACCATGCTGGCAAATCCACCAATCTTTCCTTGGCTATGTGTGAACCACACTCGCCGAGTCATCGTATCGATGTCGGCGTGAATGACCGTAAAATAATAAAGACCCACCACCTTATGTTATGCACATGCAAACCAGAACTTCCGAGCGATTGGCTCCCCGGACTAACCCGTCCGTCAAACCACCTACCTAACCATCGGCTTGCCGGGCTAACCTGCCCACAACTAAAACCACCGAGCATACCACTTGATTGATCCAGCTGAGTTATCAACCCTATAACTAGAGGTGAGTGTAAGTGGAGTTTCAGTAAATACTAATTACTCCTGAACTATCCCTAGGTGTCGTTGGATTCTCTCACTAAGGAAAGGCGATCACTCGTCGCCCCAGGTACGACCTTAACCTAGCCCAGCAGGCTCTCACAACCTGACCCACGTTGATGACCTTAGTCATAGTCTACAGGTTAAGTATACCACATACCCCTTTACCCCATACCCAAGGTTCACAAGATTCCCTATTAACGTTGTTTTGCTATGTGTAGTCCTAGTGAGCTAAAAGACATGCAGGAGTGGTGACGCCCCTTAAATATTCATCTGAATGCCCTAAGATAATTATTGGGGGTCTATAGCGACATTATTAGACTAAGTCCAGAAACTTGAAATTTTCCTAATTTAATTGCCGTTTATTTAATTTTTCCCAATTTATGGTCATAGGTGATTTTGAACATGAAGTACTAGATTTACATAAGTTATGACCACCCAAAACTTAAGAACTCCATATGATGCCAATAAGTCAAATAATACCAAGTTTCATAATTATTCATAAGAGATTTGGCCTCTAATTAATTAATCCACAATAAATCTAATAATTTTGGGTAAAGAATAAAGTACTATAGTACATCATCAGAAAATTATGGAAAAACTATTGAAATTTAAGGGTGACCAGAAAGGACCTCTGACCAAAGATCATAATTTACCATGCTCATTAGATACCAAAATAAAATCAATTGAGTTTACTTAGAAACAAGTACCTTGTGAAGCAACCCCTGTAAGCAGACTTCCAACTTTTCCACAAAAATTTACAGAGCTTTACACTATCATAAAAGGTCCTCTGACTAAATTTCATGAGTTTCTAGTAAGAGATTAATTCATAAGAAATTTCTAAATAGCTAGAGCAACTAGAAGGTTGTGAATGAAGTACTCTAAATATTGATCTAAAAATTCATACTAAACTTTCTAGAGCTTTGTTATGGTCTTACATCATAACTGACTAAATCTCATGCAATTTCAAAGTTAGAAAGTCATATATAAAAAATTCTTCAAGAAAACCCATGATAGTGCTCTTACAAAGGGACCTACTTGTAAACTCATCCCAACATCATGTAAAATATTCTAGAGATTAATATGACTATAAAAATGACTCCTGCCATCATCCCATGGAAAATAAAGGTCATAGAACCCCTAAATTATTCTTTATGGTGCAAGGGACTAATTAGGCATAAAGTTATTTAAGTGGGGTGCATGGGTCCAAATACCACCTACAACACCCCTAGGGCATTACTCCACCCTAGAAACCCATGGGGTAAACCCCAAGCCCAAACAAAGCCTAAATGTTGAAACCAAAAATCGGTCTCCTATGGAGTTCACCCTTGGGGAAGGGGTGGTCTCGCGCATACTTCACTCCTGCAAGTAAAACAACAAAGAAAACAAGGAGAGACCGACCCAAGGGCTCGGCGGGGAGGACCCACCACACACCCGGAAGATCTGAGAGCGCTTCCCCTCCTTAGCCAGAAGTCGAGCTATGGTACCCTCAGAAAGCACTTGAAAACTAGAGCAGGAGAGCATAGGAAGCATGCCTTCTGGGGTAACCCTTGGGTCCTATTTATAGTTTTTAGAATCTGAACTGCCAATAAACAAACTGAACTGACCTGAAATTACCAAAAAACCCTTGGTCGGGTCTGCCAACAGCCAAACTCCGCTGGTTTGAAGGGCTATGGGCAGACCAGCGGGGGCAAAACAGTAAAAAGTACCTCATACATCCAGGCGAGCTGGGGAGCTTGATCACCTCGGCAGGTCCTGCTCGCCTGCTGTTACCGAGCTCCATTGCGAGGGTGCGAACTGGGATGGTGAGCCCGCCCATTCATTGGTCGCCATCAGTTAACCTGAGCTTTGATGATTTTCGGACTAGCTTGGCGGATGTCGAGCTCGGGTTCGACGAATGTTGATCTTCGTTCAACGAATTTCATTCTCGGATCGACGTATGTCGAGCTTGCATTCGACGATCGTCGATCTTTAGTCGACGAATGACAAGCTCGGGCTCGGCTCATCGATCTTCGGTCGACGAATGCCGAGCTCGGGCTCGGCTTCTCTACTGCTGAGCTCGCCCACTATCTTCTCTGTCTGGTTCTTGGAGACCTTGCTCGCCGGATATGGGGTTGTACATAATCCCCGCTCTTTTTGAGCTTGGCAAAGCTCGGAAAGAAACATCCAACCCCAAGTATGCGGCGAGCGCGGTTTGGCGAGTTGGAGGGAATCTTTTGGGTGGGGTCCACCTGCGGCTATATATATGCACCTGCTCACCTGCCTGACTCTTGCCATTCCCTTTGCTCTAACCCTGCCAAGATGTCGCTACCCAAGGAGATTCAAGAGCATCTAGACCGAGCTCGCCAGGCTTCTGCAGCTCGCGTAGCCGCCCTGACAGCGGTCCCCGCCGCTGTGCCGCAGGGGGGTTCTGCCGAGCCCAGCACCAAGAAGATGAAACCATTCCCCCAGGCGGCCGAGCCCATCTACAACGACCCGAGGGCCACCTTGGAGCGCGAGACCGGCTCCTCCACTCTGCCTACCTCTGAAAGAGGGAGGAACGTCGTCGAGGTCTGCGACGGCCCTAACAGCCGCCCTGGTGGTGTAGAAGACACCGCGCCGCGAGACGCCACCCCGCGAGCCAAGACCACTCTCGGGGACTCGCGGTTTATGACCCCGGAGAATCGCCACCCGGAGCCATCCCCTCCCTTTGGGACCTTAGGGTTGAGCTCGCAGAGGGCGAGCACACCGGTGCGCGCCCCCTCTCCTCGACAAACCGCCGTGGCCGCGGGGGCGGGTCTAGGGACCATCCCCACCCCGGGTTCGAGCTCCTCTCACCTGGGACTCACGACCCAGGTCGTGGGAAGGACCTGAAGTTCCTCCCTTCGCGCATCTCCTTCAAGTTGTCGAGCTCGTCAGGTACATTTTGCTTGGATTCTTGCCCCGTGAGCTTTTCCTGCATTCCTCTTCTTGCTGACATTTGTCTTCACAGCTCCGCCCAGCCAATCCGCTGCCGAGGAGTCTTCACGGGCAGCCCACTACTCTCCCCTCCCTTCCCCAAGCTCACTGGACTCTTACCTGGGCCCTGAAGTGGATCAAGGAGAACTGGGGAGGAGGGAGGTCAAGCTTCTCAAGAAACTGGTGTGCGGGTTGCGCGAGGTGCAGGGGGTTAACGAGACGCTACAACGCGATTACTCGCGTCTCGCCGACGAGGTGCGAAGCGGTGTTGAGTCCGATTTATATAGGGTTTTTCAGACTCATATGGGCTAGTTTTCATTCGTTTGCGATTCACTTTTAGTTCTATATCGTTCATATTTCATCTTATCTTTATTTCCATAGGAAGTGCACATTTATGCCCGTGGTTGTGTATTTTGTTATTCTTATAGTCTGTACTCCTTTATGTGATTTCCTGGAATATCTGCACATATCAGTGATTGGTTTTTCCTTTCGGTACAGGGGACATGTGCGTGTTCCGGGATGGTTGTGAAATAGGAATACTGCGCACAATCATGGGATCTAATGCGCACGACCACTGGTCGTGCGCCCCTGATCGTGCGCACTACTCTTCGTTTTCTAGAATCAGCCTGGGGTAAGCGCACGACCACTAGACATAATGTGCACGACCACCGGTCGTGCGCCACTGATCATGTGCATAGATTCCTCTTTTCTGGAGTCCTGTCTGGGGTAATCGCACGACCATTTAACTTAGTGCGCACGACCACTGGTCGTGCGCCACTACTCGTGCGCGTTATCCCAGTTCTTCTTCCTGATCTTCCATGCTAGTGTGCACGAGCACCAAACATAGTGCGCACGACCACTGGTCGTGTGCCTGTGACCGTGCGCATTGTTCATTTCTGCTTTGTAAAAATAGTGCAGGTCTCGCCCTAATTCAAGAGAGGATCCGGAGCTCGACATTTCTCCGCCGTTTTCCGCCTTCTCCGTCGTTCCCCTTCATCTTCCACCCTAGGGAGGTGCTCCGGGCAAGCTTTCACCGCCAAATCCAAGCCTGAGCTTCCTCTAGGCCTCCTCCATCATCTCTTGGGTTCATTTCAAGCTTCAACTCCATAGCCATCAAGCAAAGGGAAGCTCGCAACTTTCGTCCGCTATCGTGAGACGAAGAAAACGGGCCATTAGAAGGTGGTGACAGCCCTTCTCTACCCCGGACGCAGTTGAGGACCGATCTTGGATGCGGATTGACAACCCGACGATTCCAACCGTGAATCCTCAGCAAGACTTCGGATTCGGTCGATCTCTTGACTTGTTCTTCCTTTATTGTTGTTTATGTGTTGTTGTAAACCTTATTTATAGATGATGTATGCTTATTTGTAAAATGTTTTTATACAATTATGTCTATGTGATTGTATATTTTCGTTATTTACTTGAGGTGCTCCTATTAGTCCATCCACCATCCATCCGCCCTTGCCGCACTAGCAATTGCTAGTGGCGTGTGTTGCGAAGAGGTGCTCACGACCCTCATTCAGTTGTTCTAACCACCTCATCCGCTAGCCTTCTCGTCCATCCACCCCGTGATTCGGTGCATAGCGGCCCGACTAGTCTTCCATCCCGCTTGGCGAAGCATCGCATAGTGGCGTTGCATAGGAGTAGTTGTTAGATTTTTACTTTCTTTTTATCGCAACATCAAAGCCCCCATCGTGACCGCCGACCCTAAGGACTTCAATCTCAAGTCCTCCTCGAAATTAACTCCACCTTACTGTGTTCCTTGTGAGATCGATACTTGGGAAAACCCCCATTTTATATTACTTGTGCGATCGGTTCACTGTCGTGATCATAAGCATCAAGTTTTTGGCGCCGTTGTCGGGGAACACAGTCGTGTGAGTTTGTGGAGAGGGAGATAATAGATTGAAGCCCTTTTCCATTTGTGCATATCATTTTTTTTATTTATTTGCTTTGGTTATTAGAATTTTTATTTTGCTTATTTCTTTTTACCCTTTTCTGATTTTTGATTTAGATAGCAGATCCGTGCTATTTTCATTTCAGCTGTGTAGCACTTTTTCAGCAATTATTTTTGTTCGTGATGAATCCTGATGCTGAGTGCCGTATCCTTGACACTTTGTGCCGATCCATCGATGCCATTGCTGTTATGAATGTCAAGCATTGCATTCGGAGTTTGTTATGTCAAGGTGTGGGCCACATGTTGAAGGATTGCCCTTGTTTGTGCAAGCCTTCTCCCTCTGATGGCGTGTGCACAACAACCTCCCGTTCACGGAAGACTGTTGTGGACAGGCCTACCAGGGTGTTGCCTGGCCCATACACTGACATAACGCACTTTGCTCATTCTTTACCCGTTGAGATTACCGAAGAATCTTCAGCCACATACAACTCTTTCATGGGTCCCTCGATCCCTTTTTACGAGCTTTCCTTGAGTGATGATGATCACTCTGGTGTTAGCCAACAAAAAGAGGAGCAGGAACTCATGGACGCTCCTGTATGGGACGATGAGATTGTTCCGGTCGTCGACGGGGTGGCGTCAGCGAATGATTTTGCGATGGGGCCTGCTCATTCAGTGCTTGATTTTGCCCCTCCGCAATTTTTGCTGGATTGTGCTACTCCATTTTTGTGTGAGTCGGCTGATGATGCCGTACTTGTTGATAATTCGGTGTCCGAGGTTGCGCCGAAGTGGGATGATGATTCCTCTATCTCCGACGGAGAAGGTGGATCTTCGGAACACTTTTACGCACCCCGGTGGGATGAGGAATATTCCCTTTCCGATGCTGAGGTTTGAACCTCCTTATTGGATGAGGTCGTTCCTCTTACCACCGCGGACCTCGAGTTCTCGGATTCCCCTCGGTACGACTCGTATGATACCGACGATGATCTTTGCTTGGATCCTGCTGAGAGTGATACCGGGATCACTCTCCCATTTTCTGATTATTTTAGTTCTTCGTCTCCTTTAATTCTTGATCCCCCTTCTCTATCTGAGCCTGTGCAGGCTGAGTCTCCATGGGTATGCTGGGATGATGATAAGCCTGGTGTTCTTGCCGTTGCCATCACACCCTGCACACCTGTGGTTGACAATGCCTTGCTAGGCGAGGATACTGTTTGTGATAAGATGAGCGAGGACCAGTGCTCCTACTCTTCTTATTTCCTATTTCCTTTGCCTGCAAGGAGCAGGTATTATTATTTAGGTAGAGGGGTAACTGCTCTATCACTGTATCAGTACCCGTTACCGAAACGGATATTGTAACAGTTACCTGTGTACTTTTTATTTCATAGGCCCATTAGCTAGAACTGTTTAGAATGTAATAAGTCGTGCTGGGATGACAATAACCCCAGTACTTATCTTTCATTTTCTGCATTTTCTTTTTCATGTCTATTTAGTTTTAGTATTTCTTTGTAGTTGGTATATTTTTGTTTTGTTTTTGCGGAGCTCACCTCTGCAGGTATTCATGGCAAATCGCACTGGCGGGGTTGTGATTCTTCGTATGGCGGGCCTGCTTCAGATTTCCACGTGTCTTCTGGTATGCTCACTAGCTGAGCATTGGGTAACCTCTTCCCTGAGCTCTTTATGATTTTAATTTCTCTATCATATGCTATGTAGTTTAGTTTAAGTCTGGGGGAGAGCCAGTTTTGTTACCTTTTGCGCGTGCACATCTCATGTACATACTAGAAGCTTTTATAGTTTTATTTTGATTAGTTCATTGCACTGCACACCACTGCACCCACTTGAGCGCATGATTAGCTGTTAGTGTGCCGCGAGTTAAACTCATTTCTTCGTTAGACTTGTTCATTGCATCACACAACACTGCACCCACATGAGCGCGTACTTAGCTTTTTGCGTGCTGCGAGTTAAACTCGTTTCTTTTATATGATTTGGGAAAATTATGGTGCTGACATAGGATTGTGAGACGGAGTAAAATGTTGACCTTGTTGTGCTCCTAGTCAACTGCTCTCGTCTCGTGTAGAAATTGGAGTAGATTTAATTTTTCTGTATGCTTTTAGTTTTATATTTTTCTAATTGCGTAAATACTTTTTATTCTACTCAAAAATTGGTGAATCTGGTGTGAATCCGACGGTAGCTTAGGGATGTGTGTAGACGGCCGTTAGGTTCGTATTGCTCGAGACGGGAGGATGGATAGTCTTTCTCGTTGACTAAGAACTTGCCCCAAGCTATTCTTGAAGCATGGGTATAGGTTAGTTCACTCGCATGAGCGTGATGTAGGCCATCATTTTGGCCCGGTTGAGATTTGTACCATTCCTAACGTCTTGTCCTCGCTAGCTCCGTTGTGCCTACCCCTCCTTTTGATTCAGCTCCACCATGATTTCACCAAAACCTCATATCCAATCCTAGTCACACACCCAAGTTGAGCTTCAGAGTTTTACATTTTAATGTTGGGATGTGATGTGGTGTTATTATTTGTGAAAATGTGGAAGTGCTCCCAAGTTTATATCTGCTAAATTGTGAAAATAAAATGAAGAAAAAAAAGGAAGAAAACTATTCGTAAAGAAAACAAAAAAAAGTGAAAAGATAAAGTTTAAATTGAAAATCTTTTTGGAAATGTGATTATATTCGGAGTAGGCGGTGCACACACCCATATGTTAAAAGTTAAGTTTGGGGGTGTGGTGTACCCACATGTATTTTGGTTAGCTGATGGATTCATTTTATACTAGCTCATTTGGGTTTGGTGCATAGCCATTCTTATTTATCATTGTTTACCTCACCGAAACCCAAGCCCCATCTCTTCACCTAAAGTCCTACTGATTCGTGTGTGAACCAAACCAGTGCCGTGGAGAGAATGCGAAAGGGCAAGCATATGGTCACCGACATTGGTGGATTCCTTTGGAGGTTATCCCGAGCCCTGATCTTTGGCAATGCTCGCCTAGTGATTAGTTTACTTTATCCCTTTGCGTGACCGGATGATTCACCGTGATTCCATTTTTGCGTAATAATAAAATTTTGATACGCATTGTGAAAAATATAAACTATTCTGCATACTTAGAAATTTTCTCTTTTGTATTTTTATGCACGCGAGCATGCGACTTCGCATGGTACTTTGTTTTTCAATTTCTTTGTTAGCTAGTAATTTTCCCTATCTGCTTAGATTTTGTTTGCTCGGGACGCGCAAATAGTTAAGTCTGGGGGTGTGATGAGTCCGATTTATATAGGGTTTTTCAGACTCATCTGGGCTAGTTTTCACGGGTTTGCACTTCACTTTTAGTTCTATATCGTTCATATTTCATCTTATCTTTATTTCCATAGGAAGTGCACACTTATGGCCGTGGTTGTGTATTTTGTTATTCTTATAGTCTGTACTCCTTTGTGTGATTGCCTGGAATGTCTGCACATATCAGTGATTGGTTTTTCCTTTTGGTGCAGGGGACGTGTGCGTGTTCCGGGATGGTTGTGAAACAGGAATACTGCGCATGATCATGGGATCTAATGCGCACGACCACTGGTCGTGCGCCCCTGATCGTGCGCACTACTCTTTGTTTTCCAGAATCAGCCTAGGGTAAGTGCACGACCACTGGACATAATGCACACGACCACCGGTCGTGCGCCACTGATTGTGTGCATTGATTCCTCTTTTCTGGAGTCCTGTCTGGGGGTAATCGCATGACCATTGAACTTAGTGCGCACGACCACTGGTCGTGCGCCACTACTCGTGCGCGTTATCCCAGTTCTTCTTCCTGATCTTCCATGCCAGTGCGCACGAGCACCGGACATAGTGCGCACGACCACTGGTCGTGCGCCTGTGACCGTGCGCATTGTTCATTTCTGCTTTGTATAAATAGTGCAGGTCTCGCCCTAATTCCGGAGAGGATCCGGAGCTCGACTTTTCTCCGCCGTTTTCCACCTTCTCCGTCGTTCCCCTTCATCTTCCACCCTAGGGAGGTGCTCCGGGCAAGCTTTCACCGCCAAATCCAAGCCGGAGCTTCCTCTAGGCCTCCTCCATCATCTCTTGGGTTCATTTCAAGCTTCAACGCCATAGCCATCAAGCAAAGGGAAGCTCGCAACTTTCGTCCGCTATCGTGAGATGAAGAAGACGGGCCATTGGAAGGTGGTGACAGCCCTTCTCTACCCCGGACGCAGTTGAGGACCGAGCTTGGACACGGATTGACAACCCGACGATTCCAACCGTGAATCCTCAGCAAGACTTTAGATTCGGTCGATCTCTTGACTTGTTCTTCCTTTATTGTTGTTTATGTGTTGTTGTAAACCTTATTTATAGATGATGTATTCTTATTTGTAAAACGTTTTTATACAATTATGTCTATGTGATTGTATGTTTTCGTTATTTACTTGAGGTGCGCCTATTAGTCCATCCACCATCCATCCGACCTTGCCGCACTAGCAATTGCTAGTGGCGTGCGTTGCGAAGAGGTGCTCACGACCCTCATTCCGCTGTTCTAACCACCTCATCTGCTAGCCTTCTCGTCCATCCGCCCCATGATTCGGTGCATAGCGGCCCGACTAGTCTTCCATCCCGCATGGCAAAGTATCGCATAGCGGCGTTGCATAGGAGCAGTTGTTAGATTTTTACTTTCTTTTTATCGCAACATCAAAGCCCCCATCGTGACCGCCGACCCTAAGGACTTCAATCTCTAGTCCTCCTCGAAATTAACTCCACCTAATTTTGTTCCTTGTGAGATCGATACTTGGGAAAACCCCCATTTCATATTACTTGTGCGACCGGTTCACTGCCGTGATCATAAGCATCAAGCGGCCGGGCTGGCGAGCTGATGTCCCCCTCCTGGCTTCTGGACGAGATAGATAATGGCCTCTCAGTGGCGTAGACGAATTTGGGGAGGATCCACGAGCTTCTCCGCGTGCGGCAGTCTGTGGGGCAGGAGCCGCGAGGCCGGGGTAGGTAAGAGGGCGGCTCCCTCGCCGAGCCGACCCTGATGCTCCCCCTGCTCGCACGTCCCGCTTTTTATTCCTGAACTTGGTCTCTATAATAAGTAGTTGTTTAGAATATTCTTGGACATGTGTTATTCAAATAATATACTGTGATGCTTGACTTAGCCTTGGTTGGGACGCGCCGGAAGTCGGCGAGCTGGGGTGGCGAGTTGGGGTGGCGAGCTGGGGCGGCGAGCTGAGCCGACTGGACGGCATGACCCCAGATTTCTTTTCCTATAAATAGCCCCCCCCCCCCTCACCAACCCCCGTACTGTGCTTTTATTTCTTTCTTCCCCTCTCTTACCGCGCGTTTCTCCTTTCCTGCTCGCGCTTTGCTTCTTCCTCTGCGAACATGGGCATGGCCAACCCTGATGCCGACGGCCGCTCCAAGTGCGCGTAGCACTTCACTGACTATTGCTTCGTCGAGGGGCACACCAGCGAGGAGGAGCTCGCGGAGTTCAAGGCTGAGTATGTGCCGCCGGGCTTTGAGGCGCGCAGGTCGAGGCAGGGGGAGGTCATCAACACTTTCTACGAGGATGAGCTCGCCTTCCCCATCTCGCATTTCGAGGTGGGGTTGCGCCTCCCCCTCTGGTCGGAGATCCGGGAAATCCTGAAATACTATGGCGCAGTACCCGCGCGGTTAAACTCCAACGCCATAGCCATGATGGTGGCGTTCGCGAGCTACCTTCGGCTGGAGAGGATCGAGTTCAACCTGACAGTGTTCAGGAAACTATTCTCCTACAAGGCGACGCCGGATGGGGTCGCCTACTTTGGCGGCTCGCTGATCAAGGTTCTTGAGATCGCGAACAAGCATCACACTTGGATGACCAAGATCGCCTTCATCAAGGGCGATCTCGGCAACATCCCCTACTCGCCCCAGCAGAAGGGCGAGGAGGTCTACCGCCCCCCTGCCGTGTCCGGCAACGATGCCGAGCTCCACAAGTATTTCCTCCACAAGGACTTTGAGGTCGCCTTCCTGCGAAGGGGCCTCGACTCGCTTCACCCCGTCCCACCCAGCGAAGGTTTTGTTTTCTCCTCATCCTGTCGAGCTCACCCGATTGCCGAGCTCGCCATATTGCTGCTGAATTTCTTCTAACTTTTTCCAAGTATTTTCTTGCAGGGGAGCGGATAATTCCCACGAACCCGCCATTTGCGGACTCGGGGTCGCACCCGGACCTTCTTGCTCGCGAGAAGGCGGTGGAGGCGACCTGCCGAGATGAGGCGGCCCTCTCCCAACCCTCTTCCAGCAAGAGGAGGCCTGAGGATGCGAGGTCGAACCCGCCACATCACCAGCGACTACCAAAAAGATGCGGAGAGCCCTATTGTCTTCGCGGGGGAAACAACAACAACAACATCAATCCAGACCCAAATACATTAGCTCGTCTGAGACCCCTCCTGACGCGTCGCCGGAGAGCCCGCTGAAGGAGGTCACCAGCAAAAGCCGGAAGGGCGGCGAGGCTCCTTCATCTGCGGCGGTGATCTCCTAACCCCCTTCTGCGAAGAGGGCGGCTCGCAAGCGCGGGGCGCCAAAACAACATCCCCTCTTTAACTTCGGGGGGCGCTGGAGGGACTCGGCGGGCGAGCCCATGGTGCAGTGGGACGAGCTGGTCCATCGGGTCTCTATCTCCACTCTGCATCCGTCCTGGCATGACCGCGAGCCCGCCACCGGCCATTCTTACGCCCTGGGCTTAGGCCTCTATGGCCGCAAGGATGCCGAGGCCTACAAGAACATGACCCTCCGGCAGCTCGGCCATGAGGGTCTGTAGGCCCACCTGCGGACCATGGATCTCCACCACATGCTGACCCGTTGCAGCTTTGCCCTCAGCAATCAACTCCTGAAAACCGAGAAGGCCCGCGATGTCGCCAAGGACAAGGTTGCTGATCAGGCGAAGCAGCTCGGCATTGCTGAGGGCCTCCTCGCCCAGGCCGCCGGCGGACTGGTAAGTGTCAAGCTCTCCTCTTCTCTTTTACTTGGGATATTTTGTGCTGCTGCTAACCGGATTTTCTCTTTACCAGGATGCCAAGGCCGCAGGGGAGCTTTGGTCTCGCAATGCCTAGCAAGTGGAAGAGATTAGCCAGCTGCGCGCCCGCCTTACCGAGCTGGAGGGGGCGAACACAAGGCTGAAGGAGGAAAATCAGCACCTCAGCCGCGAGGTCCGCCGCCAGGCGGAGATCTTCTTCCCGGCCAGCGGCTCCGATCCTTCTCTCCCCTACAAGAGGCCGCGGATCTTTGGTGAGGCCGATCTCGCCGAGAGGCTGCGAATTAACTCCATCTAGGCTGTCGAATGCACCCTCCAAATGATGAAGGACATGGGGGTGCTGGTGCAGGGGTGCGAGGAGATATCTGCCAGGGACCTGATGCCGAGCTTATTCCCGGCGACGCCCCCCAGCGAGAAGGAAGATAGCATGGACGCAATGTTTGGGAAGGGTTTCCCGGACCAGCCGGGTGAAGGGGAGGACCAGTCCGGCGGGGGGGGGGGGGGGGGGGGGGGGGGCAGGCATGAATTTGTACATTCTTCTTTTTGTTTACTCGCCAAGGCGAGCCCCTGTAAACGTCTTTTGTAAACACTTTTATTTAATGAAAAAAAAGGTTTTTGATCATACCCGTGCCATTCCTCTTTTTTTTGTTTTCTTTTTTCTATGCTCTGTATATCCGCGAGTACTTCCCCAGGCGACCTCGCATAGGCAGGTACTGCGAGTAGGATAGTCATTAGTACGCGCCCGCGAGAGGGTATGTCTTGAGTGCTTGCCGAGCTTCAGACGATTCGGGAGCGGGCTGTTCTCCGCCCTTGTCACGCCATCTCGGCTCGCCCGCGAGCCATCCAGGTTGAATTCAGAAAATCTTCTAAGTAAAATAGACGGAGTGAAGTGCCCTGGCCTGGCTCACCTTCCTTCAGCGAGGTCCTGAGACCTGGCTCGCTACCCCCTTGCTGATGTCAAGCTGTTTTGGCGAGTCCGAACTCTCCTGTGCAGAATCTCTCCCCCCTTATTCCTTGGCATTCAAAACTTCTTGGTCTTTACATGGCGAGTTCAAGGACGATACCATCGAGTGACTTCCTGCCCTGCCAGCTAGGTGAGAGCCTGACAGCGGGATCTGCTCGAGGCCAAGGATGACACCGAGTGACTTCCAGCCTTGCCAGCTAGGTGAGAGCCTGACAGCGGGATCTGCTCGGGGTCCACTACTAACACCATCGAGTGACTTCCAGCCCTGCCAGCTAGGTGAGAGCCTGACAGTGGGACCTGCTCGAGGTGAAGGATGACACCGAGTGACTTCCAGCCCTGCCAGCTACATGAGAGCCTAACAGCAGGATCTGCTCGGGGTCCACGTTCACTTCATTCCTTCATGCGAACTCATAGCGACAATATTGGCATACTAAAGAGTTTTCATTAAAAATCAAGGCACAACTTACAAGCTTCAAGGAAAAAAGCGTTTTAAGTCGTCACCACTCCAGGTGAGACTTAGTGTCTCGCCCTCCACATTTTGGAGTCGATAACCTCCTGATTTTAAAGCCTCCTTTACAATAAACGGTCCTTCCCTACTGGGGTTGAGTTTCCCTACAGATGCCGACCTCCCTGCCGCATCCACCTTCTTTAGTACTAAGTCCCCTTCCACGAACTGTTTGACTCTGACATGCTTGTCAAAGTACTTGGCCATTCTCCTTTTCACCTCTTCCTGTCGGATGGCGGAAAGGTCCCTCAGCTCTTCCACCATGTCAAGGGAGAGCTGCAGTTCCTCCTCGTTCTCTGCCTTCCATTCTTCTCTGCCTTCATTGGTCGTAACGACTCGAGGTGTTTGTACTTCAAATTCCACGGGGAGCACTGCCTCGCACCCATGAGAGAGTTTGAAGGGAGTCTCTCCGGTAGCCGTGTTGGGGTGGTTCTCAAGGCCCAGAGAACCGCAAGAAGCTGCTCCACCCAACTCCCCTTCACATTTTGCACTTTCTGTTGGGTATTGTATCCACAACGTACCTGATTTGAAGAAGCCCCTGGACAAGCTAAGGTAAATAGACAATGTTTTTGACAAAATACTTCAAGTTGTGCTTGCAGTTATTCCACGCTAAGTGCACACCAATGTCAGGGTGCAGTAGGTCAATATACACGGGTCTGCACGACGTAATCCCTCGTTGAGCAGATCAGTGTGTTGGCCTACGTGTACTCTCTCTATTGGAGTGCACTTACTTTCAAGTACAGGGTCGTGTTTATACAAGAGCAGACAAGGAGCAAGGATGGGTCAAGGAGCAGCTCTTGGGTGGAAAGACGAAAATTCGTCCAAGTATAATTCGAGAAATCATTAGTGATTCTCGCCGACTCTATCCGTGAAGTAAGATTCGGCGAGAATCACTAGTGATTCTCGCTGAACCCATCGTCGAGCAGATCATGGCCAAGTAATATTCGTTGAGAATCAACAAGTGATTCGGTGAGAATCACTAGTGATTCTCGACGAATCGTCGAGAATCACTAACTGATTCTCGCCGATTCGTCGAGAATCACATGCGATTCACGCCGATTTTGACTTAGCAATTTCTCTGGAAGCTGCTGGACCGGATTCTGCCGCTGGGACTATGTTGAACCGGATTTCGGGTTTCTACTTGTGTGACCCACAACGGTCATATTGAAAGTATCTACAGTATATATACGTGTATTTTTTGAACAGTAGAAGACACACAGAAAGAAGCCGAGCCGACCTTAACCTAAAATCGCGAGTTCAGTTCCGCCGCCGCCGTCGCCGCTCGCGCTAGTTGGTCGCCGTTGTTGATCGCGATTCTTCCTGATCCTCCGGCGACAGAAGCTTAGCCAAGCTTAGAGTCTCACGCGTCTATCCAGAGATCTCTTGTCTCTCGATTTGTAGATCGGGAAAATCTTCCCCATCCGAATCGATCGAGACGATTGATCCTAGTGTGACCGTTGGTAGACCTAGCTAGCTTCGCTACGAAGTTTGGATCTCTAAAGTACAGCAGCCGCACATCGTCGTCGCCGCCGATCCCGTGAACCTTGCCGCCGCCCATCTTGCCGCCGCCGGTTCCGGGGAGATCCTCTCCAAGCGAGATCTAGGGTTGTGGACTCTTTGTGGACTTCAAGAACACGTCGTCAACAAAGAGGGACACCTTAGTCTCCAAACGTAGTTTGTATCTCTTGTACATTCTAGTTTTACTTTTGTTGTAAAGGAACGTTTGTTCCGTGTTGTAAGGGTTGGGTGCAACCCGTGTTGTGGGAGTGTTGACTCCTATGTGTGGAAGGGTTCCTTCCGATAGTGCAAGGATTGGATTTCAATCCTGTTGGTGAAGAGACCGAGTCGTCCCTTGTTGGGAGATAGGTCGAAGGGGGAAAGTGGATGTACCCAAATCGGGGAACCACTATAAATAGCTTGTGTATTCTGTGTGCTGTGCTGTTTATTTTTATTGTGCAGGTACAATCTTAAATTCCGCAAAAATACTGCACGTCACCTATTCCCCCCCCCCCCCCCCCCCCCATAGGTGAAGATAGTTGACACTAGGTGGACTTTCAAGTGGTATCAGAGGGAGGTTGCTCATCAAAAAGGTTAACACCTTGAGTTGAATCCTGCCGCTAGTGTCAAGAAGAAGGCAAACATCTACTATGGACGGGCTCAAGTTCACTGGCAAGATCACCGTGTGCACCAGGCTCAACTTTCCTATCTGGAAGGAAAGAATCAGATTCTACATGGAGGCAGTTGATCCCAGACTCTTCATGATCGTGGAGGAGGGACCTTATGTCCCCACTAAGGTCTCCACTATGGATCCTACCAAGAAAGTGCCGAAGAAACTTTCTGAAATGGACAAGGACGAGATGGTGCTAGTGGGACTTGACAAGAAGGCGCAGAACATTCTGGTCAGCGCAGTTGATGACTCAATGATGCAGAACTTTTGCAACTGCAGGACAGCACAGGAGATCTGGCATTGCCTGATCATCCTAATGGAGGGGACTGATGAAGTGAGGGATGATCGGAGATCCCTCCTGAACAAAAAATATGAGGCCTTCAGACAAGGGCATAAGGAAGAGATCGGAGTCACCTACGAGAACTTCCTCAAGATTGTCAACGCCCTCAAAGGATACAGAAGAGTGTTCACTAATGGTGAACTAAATGATAAATTCCTTAGGTCCCTTACTAAGGAATTTGACACAAAGATCTGCGCCATCCAAGAGTTTGGCAGACTAGCTGAAACAGACCCGCAAATTCTGTTTGGGAAGCTAATGTCCTATGAGCTTCAACTGAACACCAGGAAAGCAGAAGAAGAAGCAGAGAAGGCTGCAGCCAAAGAAAAGACTGTGGCTCTAAAAGCCAGTTACTCCAAAAAAGGCAAGGGTGCGGTTTCATACCGTGCCAGGAATAAGGATGAGGAGGAGGACTCCGAGCCATGCTCCTCCAGCTCAGAGCTGTCGGAGGAGGATTTCTCCCTCATCACCCGAGAGTTCAAGAAGTTCCTCAAGATGAGGAATCAAAGAAAGAAAGACGGCTCCTCCTCCAGACATCAGAAGAAAAATTATTCTTCTGACAGGTATGCTTCTAGACCGAACAAACATCGCTCTTCTGACATTATTTGCTTTGGATGCAATAAGCCAGGACACGTCGTGGCCGACTGTTATCAAGGCAAGAGAGAAAAAGGGAAAGGAGAGGAGCACAAATCCTCTAGAGATAATAAGAAAAAGCGGAGCTACATCGCCAAAAGGCCAAAGACACTGAGTGAGTTTGACTCTTCAGACTCCAGTGATGATGAGGAAGCCTACTTCAGGCTGGTGGGTCGCTCCGACTCAGAAGGAGAATGTCCCCCATTTACTGGGAAGGTAAAAGCTCACACCCCTCTCTCCGACTCTGACTCTGATCCTGAGTCTCAGGATGATGAAACTGAGGATAGCCTTTCGGCCCGTGAAGCTGAGCTCCTCGAGAAGTATGAGCTTTTGCTCAACACTTTCGAGGAGTGTCGTAAGAGATTGAAGGCTGAGAAAAAGGAAGTAAAATTCCTCAAGGGTGAGTGTGTTTCCCTAAGGGAAGAGGTCACCAGTTTGATTTCTCTCCGACAGGAGCACCTTGACCTGACTTCAAAGCACTCAGAGTCTCTTAAGCTCCTTGATCTTAAGCAGGAGGAAGTCGACAAGTTGGAAGAACAACTTGCGGCAGAAAGGAAGATCGTCAAGAGCTTCTCTATGCCAAAAATTGTTCTTCCAGTAGTTGATACCTTCTCTGCTCAGGCCAAAGGAGCTGGCTTGGGGCATGTAAGGGTATCTGGTTAATCATCCAGGAGAAACAGGAACCAGAGGAAGAATAAGGCCGCCAAGAAGGCCTCTGCTGATGAAAAGGGAAAGGCTCCGCTTAGTCCTGTTGCGTTCAGAAAGCCTGGCTTTCCTTGCAACCAACATGACTTTGAATCAACATTTGGCCATCATTTCCGGCCCTCGGTTGCAAAACCAAAGTGCCGATATGACGGTTGGACCTTTCCTCGGAACTTTGGTGAGAGTGCCTTCAAGGCACCTTATGAGGAAATCCACATGGGAAATTATGGTCAATTCTCTAGCGGCCATAATGGAAAGCAGGCACCAAAAGCCAAGCCTGTTATATAGAAGGTGAAGAAGTCCTGTGACTGCAATCACTGTGAGGCCCCCACCTCCAGATCCAAAGCCCCGGCTGTACCCTCCGTTCCCAGGGTAAGGCAGGAGCCTAGGAAGAGGTACAACAGATTTGACTGTTGGTGCTGTGGCAAAGTCGGTCACTTTGCCGTGGATTGTTGGTTTAATCCAAGGTATCACGAGACTCCCTATGTTAGCAATGCGAGGCCGACCACTCGTAGGGTTAACCAACCGAGGGGGAGTATGCTAACCAGGAATCTAGGACCCAAGTTCGATTGGGTTCCTAAGGGAAATTAATTTTGTTTTGCAGGAATGTCCAAAGGCCACCAAAACGCCAATCTGGTACTTGGACAGTGGATGCTCCCGGCACATGACTGGGACAAGAAGCCTGCTGCGTGATTATACTCCAGTCGAGAATGGACCCAAAGTCATCTTTGGATGGTCAGATCGAGGAGTCACCAGAGGTTACGGTATGATTTCCAACGGCATAATCTCTATCACCGACGTGGCTTATGTTGAAGGGTTGAACCATAACCTGATCAGTGTAAGTCAGTTATGTGACAAAGGTTATGACGTTAAGTTATGCAAGGATAAATGTCTGATAATTTCACGTATCTCTTCTGAGATGGTATTATCAGGTATTAGGAGCAGAAATATCTTCTACTTAGATTTTCTCAGTTTAGATTCATCTACCCCCGTATGCCTTGTGGCAACAGGCAGTGCATCTCTTTGTGAACAATGGCACAAGAGATTGTCACATATTAATTTCAAAACAATTAGTATGCTGTTTTCTAAAAACTTAGTAAGGGATGCTCCCGTTATCAAGTGCATCAAAGATAGCCCCTGTCCTGCATGCCAGATGGGCAAACATACTCGGGCTACCTTTAAGAGCATTGCAGACAAAGACTCTTCCCGATGTCTTTACCTTCTACATATGGACCTGTTTGGTCCAATGCAAGTTCATAGCTTGGGAGGCAAGTCCTATACGCTAGTGATAGTTGATGATCATTCTCGGTTTACATGGGTGTTCTTCTTAAAACGAAAGTCGGATACGTTTGACATCTTCACTAGTTTTGTCAAGCAGGTTCAGAACGAATTTAACTGCCCAGTGGTCAAAATCAGAAGTGACCATGGAACAGAATTCGAATCTGGTGCTATGACAGAGTTCTGTGAAGAACAAGGTATCTTTCATGAGTTTTCCTCCCCGCGCACTCCTCAGCAAAATGGAGTTGCGGAGAGGAGAAATAGAACTCTCATTGAAGCCTGCACGACAATGTTGAAAGACGCTTCTCTCCCAGAATACTTCTGGGCAGAGGCTGTCAACACAGCTTGTCATGTACAAAACCGAGCATTGATCAACAAGCATCATCGTAAGACGCCTTACGAGCTACTGAAAGGCAGGAAACCAACCATGTCCTACTTGAGGATCTTTGGTTGCAGATGCTATGTACTGAATAATGGGAAGTACCCGCGTACTAAATTTGGTGAAAAATGCTTCGAAGGCATATTCATGGGCTATAGTTCCCACAGTCGGGCATATAGGGTCTTCAATAAGAAAACCCTAGTGGTAGAAGAATCTATTAATGTTGTATTTGATGAAGGAAGTTTGCTTAACAGCAATTCTTCCAGTGGAATTCTTGAAGATGCAGGTGCACGACTTGAACAGCTGGATCTCAATGAGACCGCTAAAGATGAAACTCCTAAGTACGTCAAAGTTTCCACCTCCACGTCATCTGGGAATATTGAAGATCAAAATGGAACAAATCTCTTAGAAGAAGGAGAAGCCCAAGAAGTTGTCGAATCTCCAGACGCCAGACTTCTAGAGCTCCGGCACGTGAGGGATCATCCTAGAGATCAGATCATCGGAGATCCTCGTGTCGGTGTCAGAACTCGAAGAGGTACTATTAACGAAGTTTTGCATCTTAGCTTCCTGTCACAGGTTGAGCCAAAGAAGTTCGACGAGGCAAACAAAGACACGGCCTGGATTTTGGCCATGCAAGATGAACTACATCAATTCGAATGATGCAACGTTTGGACGCTGGTTCCCAGACCACACAAGCAGAATGTGATTGGCACCAAGTGGATCTTCAGAAACAAACTGGATGAACATGGTGTCATCATAAAGAACAAGGCCAGGCTGGTGGCTCAAGGTTACAGACAGGAGGAGGGGATTGACTTCGACCAGACCTTTGCACCGGTAGCAAGGCTCGAGGCAATCAGATTGTTCCTGGCGTATGCTTCGCACAAAGGATTCACAGTCTATCAAATGGATGTGAAATCAGCATTCTTGAACGGAGACCTGAAAGAGGAAGTATACGTCGCTCAACCCCCAGGTTTTGTCAATCCTACTTATCCCAATCATGTTTATTTTCTTAATAAAACTTTATATGGTTTAAAACAAGCTCCACGAGCTTGGTATGAGACTTTATCTAGTTTTCTTCTTGAGAACAAGTTCTCTAGATGTAAAATAGATAAGACATTGTTTCTCAGGGAAGTCAAAGGCAAGATTTTGCTGGTGCAAATCTATGTCGATGACATTATATTCGGCTCAACGGACAACAATCTTTGCAAAAAGTTTTCTAAACTTATGCAAGGAAAGTTTGAAATGAGCAGTATGGGAGAGCTCAAGTATTTCTTGGGACTTCAGGTGAAACAGTCTGAGGATGGAATCTTCATCTCTCAGACGAAGTTCACAAATGAACTCCTTAAGAAATTCGGTATGGAGAATGCAACCTCTATGAGGACTCCAATGGGATCCACTATGTCTCTAGATAAAGATTAGAAAGGTAAACCTTTCGATGAAACCAAATACAGAAGCATCATTGGATCCCTGCTCTACCTTACTGCCAGTAGACCGGATATCATATTCTCCACATGTGTCTGTGCCAGATATCAGGTGAACACTAAGGAATCTCACTATGTCGCTGCAAAGCGAATTCTAAGATACCTTAAAGGTACTCCCAATCTTGGCTTGTGGTACCCGAGAAACAATGATGTCGAGCTAATAGGCTTTTCAGATGCTGATTTTGCAGGAAGTAGGGATGACAGGAAAAGCACTTACGGGACGTGTCAATTCCTCGGAAGAAGGCTTATCTCTTGGAACAGCAAGAAGCAGAATTGTGTAGCTACCTCCACAGCAGAGTCTGAGTACATCTCGGCTGGCAGTTGGTGCGCACAACTCCTATGGATCAGAAACCAGTTAGCCGACTACGACCTTCAGTTCAAGGAAGTGCCGATGTTCTGCGACTCCTCCAGTGCTATTGCGATTGCCAACAATCCGGCATCGCACAGCAGAACGAAGCATATTGAAGTGCGCTACCACTTCATTCGGGAGCACGTGGAGAACAAGGACATCTCTCTCTGTTATGTCCCCACGGACAAGCAGATTGCAGATATATTCACAAAGCCCTTAGACGAAGCCAAGTTCAGTCTTTTCAAAACTGAATTGGGAATGCTCAACTATGAGGAATGACGACTACAGAAGCTCCAAGCTCGTGCAAGAACTGAGGGGGAGCAAGGGACTCAAGTATGAGCACAAATGCAAGAACTGAGGGGGAGCAAGGGGTCAATTACTACAGACCCAGATTTGCAGAAGCCGAAAAGGGGGAGATTACCCTCTCGGCTAAGGCTAAGGTGGCTCCAAAGTTTGCTCGCACGAAATTGGTATCGATAATGAATACCTCACTCAACTCACTCTCACATTTATGATTTTCATTCCCATATGCTATATTCACCTTAGCTTGTAGGCTTTAGTCTTCTTCAAATAGGGGGAGATTGTTGGGTATTGTATCCACAATGTACCTGATTTGAAGAAGCCCCTGGACAAGCTAAGGTAAATAGACAATGTTTTTGACAAAATACTTCAAGTTGTGCTTGCAGTTATTCCACTCTAAGTGCACACCAATGTCAGGGTGCAGTAGGTCAATATACACGGGTCTGCACGACGTAATACCTCGTTGAGCAGATCAGTGTGTTGGCCTACGTGTACTCTCTCTATTGGAGTGCACTTACTTTCAAGTACAGGGCCGTGTTTATACAAGAGCAGACAAGGAGCAAGGATGGGTCAAGGAGCAGCTCTTGGGTGGAAAGATGAAAATTCGTCCAAGTATAATTCGACGAGAATCACCAGTGATTCTCGTCGAATCGTCAAGAATCATTAGTGATTCTCACCGACTCTATCCGGCTACCTCAAAACGGTGCCAAGTAATATTCGGCGAGAATCACTAGTGATTCTTGCCGAACCCATCATCGAGCAGATCATGGCCAAGTAATATTCGTTGAGAATCAACAAGTGATTCGGCGAGAATCACTAGTGATTCTTGACGAATCGTCGAGAATCACTAACTGATTCTCGCCGATTCGTCGAGAATCACCTGCGATTCACGCCGATTTTGACTTAGCAATTTCTTTGGAAGTTGCTGGACCGGATTCTGCCGCTGGGACTATGTTGAACCGGATTTTGGGTTTCTACTTATGGGACCCACAACGGTCATATTGAAAGTATCTACAGTATATATACGGGTATTGTTTGAACAGTAGAAGACACACAGAAAGAAGCCGAGCCGACCTTAACCTAAAATCGAGAGTTCAGTTCCGCCGCCGCCGTCACCGCTCGCGCTAGTTGGTCGCCGCTGTTGATCGCGATTCTTCCTGATCCTCCGGCGACAGAAGCTTAGCCAAGCTTAGAGTCTCACGCGTCTATCCAGAGATCTCTTGTCTCTCGATTTGTAGATCGGGAAAATATTCCCCATCCGAATCGATCGAGACGATTGATCCTAGTATGACCGTTGGTAGACCTAGCTAGCTTCGCTACGAAGTTTGGATCTCTAAAGTACAGCAGCCGCACATCGTCGTCGCCGCCGATCCCGTGAACCTTGCCGCCGCTCATCTTGCCGCCGCCGGTTCCGGGGAGATCCTCTCCAAGAGAGATCTAGGGTTGTGGACTCTTTGTGGACTTCAAGAACACGTCGTCAACAAAGAGTGACACCTTAGTCTCCAAACGTAGTTTGTATCTCTTGTACATTCTAGTTTTACTTTTGTTGTAAAGGAACGTTTGTTCCGTGTTGTAAGGGTTGGGTGCAACCCGTGTTGTGGGAGTGTTGACTCCTACGTGTGGAAGGGTTCCTTCCGATAGTGCAAGGATTGGATTTCAATCTGTTGGTGAAGAGACCGAGTCGTCCCTTGTTGGGAGATAGGTCGAAGGGGGAAATTGGATGTACCCAAATCGGGGAACCACTATAAATAGCTTGTGTATTCTGTGTGCTGTACTGTTTATTTTTATTGTGCAGGTACAATCTTAAATTCCGCAAAAACGCTGCACGTCACTTATTCCCCCCCATAGGTGAAGATAGTTGACACTTGGTGGACTTTCACTTTCTTCTTGAGAAGATTGATGATGATTTTGTTTGCGGCCTCCAGCTGCCCGTTGCTCCTGGGGTGATGGACTGAGGCGAACCTGAGATCAATTCCGAGATGTTCGCAGAAATTGGTGAACTCAGCGCTGGCGAACTGGGGCCCGTTGTCCGTGGCGATGGCCTGGGGCGGCCCATGGAAGCAGATGATCTCCCCCCAACCAAAGTTCCTGATAACCTGGGAGGTCACCTTGGCCAGCGCCTTCACTTCCAACCACTTGGAGAAGTAACCGATCATTACTAGGAGGAACCTCCTCTGCCCACTGGCCTGGGGGAATGGCCCAACCAAATCCATTCCCCAAATGGCAAAGGGTCCAGGGGGCCGTGATACTTTTGAGTCGCTGGGCTGGCTGTAGCTGGAGGGGGGCAAACAGCTAGCCCTTATAGCACCTTCTTGCGAACTCTGTTGCATCATGGCCCAGGGTGGGCCAGAAGTACCCTTGCCTGACAATCCTCCCTTCCAGGGTCCGACTCCCGGAGTGACTCCCACACTCTCCGGAGTGGACTTCCTCCACGATTCTTTGTACCTCCTCCTCGACCACGCAATGAGCCAACATCCCCGAGAGTGTCTTCCTGTACAGCTGCCCGTCTTGGAGGAGGTAGTACGCCGACTTATGCCTTAGCTTCTTCTTATCTGACCCCTCTGGATAATCTCCCGTGTAAAGGAAAGTTACAACTGGGTCCATCCATAAAGTCCGCTGATCTATCTCCATGATCTCTCCTTCTTCGATGGAGGGGCGGAATCGGTCGGTGATGGTATCTCCCACCCTAGGACCGTGCTTTGCGAGCCGATCGACCTGCTCACTTTCCTCCCGGGGTACGTGCTGGATGGAGAAAGTTTGGAACGTGCCGATGACCCCCTTTACTTTGTCTAAGTACAATTGCAGGGTAGGCTCCCTTGCCTCAAACTCCTGTTCATCTGGGAAGCTACCACCATGGAGTCGGTAAGGACCTCCACATCCAGCACCCTCAGCTCCCTGGCCAGGCACAGCCCTGCTATCACGGCCTCATACTCGGCCTGATTATTTGTAATGGAGTAGTGCACCACCATCTTCTGCTCAATTCTAGTTCCTTGAGGGCTCTCCAAGATCACTCCCATTCCTAGGGAATGCCTCCTAGAGGCGCCGTCCACCCTCACCTTCCAAGGGGTCGGGCGAGTGAGCTCTTCCTCCGCTTCCTCATCACATAATCGGCCAAGAAGTCGGTCATTGCTTGAGCTTTGATCGAGAGGCGGGGGACAAAAGAAACGTCAAACTCGCTCAGCTTTACCGACCATTTGGCCAGCCTGCCAGAATGCTCCACCCACTCAAAGATGTTGCGGAGGGGATGTTCAGTCACCACTCGGATTGAGTGTGCCTGGAAATAAGGCCGCAACCTTCGGGCTGAGATGATCAGGGCGAAGGCCAGCTTCTCCAAAATTAGATACTGGAGCTCGGCCTTCCTCAGGACCCAACTCACGTAGTAAATAGGGAGCTGCTTCTTTCCCTATTCCCGAACTAAGACGGAGCTCAAGGCCTCTGCCCCGACCCTGAGATATAAAAACCGGTCTTCCCCCTCCTTGGGCCCTTAGAGCAGCGGAGCCTGGGTCAGCTGCATCTTGAGGGCTTGGAATGCCTCCTCGCATTCCTTGGTCTATTCGAACCTTTTACCGCCCCTTAGCATTTTGAAGAAGGGGGAGCACTTCTCATCAGCCCGGGAAAGGAACCTACTCAGTCCTGCCAGTTTCCCTGTCAGGCGTTGTACTTCCTTGGTATTCCTTGGCGACCCGAGCTCTAGGATAGCCCTGACCTTATCAGGATTTGACTCGACCCCTGCAGGGGTGAGGAGGTGTCCCAAGAACATTCCCCTGCTAGCCCCGAAGACACATTTTAGGGGATTCAACCGCATCGTGTATCTGCACAGGGTGGAAAAGGTCTCTTCTAGATCCTGGAGGTGAGAGTCCACGTCCCGACTCTTGATCATAAGATCATCAACGTACACCTCCAAGTTTCTCCCCTTCTGTTCTTTGAAGACCCTATCCATCATCTTTTGATAGGTTGTCCCTGCGTTCTTCAGCCCGAAGGGCATCATCTTGTAACAATAGCATCCATCCCCCGTGATGAACGAGACATCCTTGATGTCCGGGGGGTGCATCCTGATTTGATAATAACCTGAAAAAGCATCTAGAAAACTCATTACAGAAAAACCAACGGCTGAGTCAACCAGCACGTCGATCCGAGGCAAAGGATAACAGTCCTTAGGACAAGCTTTATTAAGTAAAGAAAAATCGATACACATCCTCCACCGGTCGTCTCCCTTTTTGAACATGCCCACATTGGAGACCCAGTCGGGGTATTGGATCTCGGACACGAAGCCGGACTGGAGAAGCTTTGCCACCTCCTCTCTGAGGGGCTCTGCCACCTTGTCCGCAGTGGACCTCTTATTCTATTGGACGGGGCGTGTTCCCGGGTCCAAGTTGAGGCGGTGGAAAGCCACATCCGCGTCAACCCCCGGCATCTCCGCGATGCTCCATGCGAAGATGTCCACGTTTTTCTGGATGCACTCCAGTATCCTGCCTTGATCCTCCGGGGTCAGCCCCCCACTGAGGCGGATCTTCTCCACTCTGCCTTCACGGGTGCGGACCTCCAGCTCCACCACCTCTTTCGCAGTCTCTAGCCTGGATTGCTCCCCCATTCTTCAACATCTCTCCCCTCTGGGACGAGGACCTCCACCTCCATCTCTTCCTCCACGGCCATCACTTCGGCCACCTCCTCCAGATCTCCTCATGCCGCCCCCTCCTCTGTGCGGTTCTCCATCTCCAGCTCCTCCCTCCCTGCTTCCTGCTCAGCCTCCTCCATCCTTCGCCCCATCTCCTTGGCTCCCTCCTGCCAAGAGATGGTGTTCACAGCAGTGACATAACATTCTCGCACCATATTTGGGTCACCCCTGACCCTGACCTGAATCCCCTCAGCGTTGAACTTCAAGCACCGATGGAATGATGAGGGGACGCAGCGGAAGGCACTGATAAGGGGCCTCCCGAAGATGGCGCTGTAACTGCTGGGGGCATCCACGATGACGAACCTACAGTTTCTGGACTGACCCCCCCAGGGTGACGTGGAGGCCGACTCCTCCCTCCACTTCCTTCCTCTCCCTGAAAACCTGAACACAGGTCTGTCCGAGGCCAGCACCCTCTTTGCCTCCACCTTCATCACGTCAAATGAATTTTTGAAGACGACTTTGACGGAGCTCCCGTTGTCAAACATGATCCGAGAGACAATAAAATTCTCGATGGCTGCCTTGATGACCATCGCATCGCAGAATGGATCCTCGTGATCTGGCATGTCATTTCTGGTGAAGGTGATCCTCTCCTTTAGGGGTGGGGTCTAGGATGTGGAGGCAATGCTCCGACGGTACATGGTGTGGAGGCTCGCCTTGCGGGAAGCCTTGACCCCCACCCCCTCGTGGATCACTCTGATCCCTCCTCGGGTACCAACATCCACCCGGTCTTCACAATGGTCCTCCTCTGCCCGAGGCAGGACCTCCTCTATCCTTACTTCCTGGCACCCCTGCTGCTGCTGCTGCTCCCTGTTCCCTCAAATTTCAAAGAACTCCGGGCACGTAGCTGTGGCGTGCCCCTCCTCCTGATGGAAGTCGCAATAGTATAACTCCACCCTAACTTCTATCCTCCTTCTCCTTGATACTCTCCTCCTCTCCCCCAAGGCTATGGCCATAGCCTATTCCTGATCGTGGAGTCGGGGCCTCTGGGCTTGCCTCCAGCCCGGGGGGTGGAATTGATCTTGCCCCCCTTGATAACGATCCCTTCCCTGGTATCCTCTTTGTGACCCCTGCCCTTGCAACTCAGGTCTCCAGCCCAGCTGACGTTCGGGTTCCTAACGCCCCCACCTCGGCTGCTACTACCCCTAGAGCTGCCTCCGTTCCCTTTGTCGGGGCTCTCCTCTCCTCTCCTCCTGTCCTCTTCCTCCTCTCGACTCCTTCTCTTCCTCCGTGGCCTAGCTCGCCAGCTTCCGCGCAAACTCCGCATTTGACGCCTCCCCGTCAACTTCTCTTATCACCCTCTCCATCAGCTCCTCGTAGGAGAGGGGGGAACTCTCTTCAGCTCCATCCTGAAGAACCCCTGCTGCAGGCCCAGGGTAAAGGCCATCATCAAACTATGGCCCGACATCTCTTGGACCTGAGTAACCTCTTCCTGGAACCGATCCACGTAGCTCCCTAGGGTCTCGTTCACTCCCTTCTTAATGTGGAATAGGGATTCTGACTCCTTATTCCTTCTCTTCGAGGTAGTGAACCTCAACATGAACCCCCGGCGCAGGTCCTCGAAGCAAGTAGATAGTGCTGGCCAGCAGCTGATGGAACCACTCCCTCGCCTTCTCCTTGAGGGTGATGGCAAAGAGTCGACATTCGAAACCATCTGACATCTGCCGGATCAAGACCACATCTTCGAACCATTGAACATGCTGGACCGGGTCTCCCTTCCCGGTGTAGTAGGACATCTCGGGTTCCCTGAACTCATCCGGAACTGGAGCTGAGGAGACCAACTCACTAAAGGGGCTTCCCCCCTGCTGGGCGAGCTGGCGAATCTCGTGAGCCCAGCTTGCCGAACTGGCCTCGACCTGCCAAGCCGGGGAAGAGCTCGCGCCCGGGGAGCTCGCACCCCCGGCCTACCTCGGCCACTTCCTTCCCAGCTCGCCTGCCGGGGGCGCCCTCGCCCAAAGAGGGTGCGGCCGCGATCTGGACTACTGGAGTCGAGCACTCGGCCCGCGTGTCGAGTGCTAACTTGACGAGGTTCAGCACCTCGTTCTTGAAATCCTCGAACATCCCCACCGTGGCGAGAGCCAGGGGCGCGGCGTGTCCGGCCTGTCAGATCCCTGTCCTCCTGTCATCGAACTCGCTGAAGCTTTTATGCACTGACCACGATCCACGCTCACTGCACCAAAATGTTGAAACCGAAAATCGGTCTGCTATGGAGTTCACCCTTGGGGATGTGGTGGTCTCGCGCCTACTTCACTCCAGCAAGCAAAACAACAAAGAAAATAAGGAGAGACCGACCCAAGGGCTCGGCGGGGAGGACCCACCACACACCCGGAAGATCTGAGAGCGCTTCCCTCCTTAGCCAGAAGCCGAGCTAAGGTACCCTCAGAAAGCACTTGAAAACTGGAGCAGGAGAGCACAGAAAGCATGCCTTCTGGGGTACCCCTTGGGTCCTATTTATAGCTTTTAGAATCTAAACTGCCAATAACCAAACTGAACTGACCTGAAATTACCAAAAAAAACCTTGGTTGGGTCTGCCAACAACCAAACTACGCTGTTTTGAAGGGCTATGGGCAAACCAGCGGGGGCAAAACAGTAAAAAGTACCTCATACATCCGGGCGAGCTGGGGAGCTTGATCACCTTAGCAGGTCTTGCTCGCCTGCTATTGCCGAGCTCCACTGCGAGGGCGCGAACTGGGATGGTGAGCCCGCCCATTCATTGGTCGCCATCAGTTAACCTGAGCTTTGACGATTTTCGGACTAGCTCGGTGGATGCCGAGCTCGGGTTCGACGAATGTTGATCTTCGTTCGACGAATGTCATTCTCGAGTTGACGAATGCCGAGCTTGCGTTCGACGATCGTCGATCTTCGGTCGACGAATGACGAACTCGGGCTCGGCTTGTCGATCTTCAGTCGACGAATGCCGAGCTCGGGCTCGGCTTCTCTACTGCCGAGCTCGCCCACTATCTTTAGCCCGATCTGTCTGGTTCCTGGCGACCTTGCTCGTCGGACACGGGGTTGTACACTAAACACCCTAGGTCCTTCACAAACCCTAATAGGCTCAATCCAAGGCTTGAACTAGGGCACTCGGTCTCAACCACCCTAACCGATCCCAAACTCTAAGAGAGGGTGTCCCTACTGACCGTGGGACTCTGGCCAGAGCCCCAACCCATTTGGATGAGGATTGGCCCTCCATGCCCCAAGAATCCTAAACCCTAAACTCACCCTCAAGGGCCAAAACTTTAGTCACATCAAAACCCAGTTAAATCATACTCAAATGGGTTGAGGTTTTAACCAGTGACTCATGGTGACCCCAAAGACCATCCACCAAAGTTTTGGGGGTTTGTGATGTCATTAGGCCCCTTATTTAAACTACACAAGGATTATTAAATTTTTTACCAAAACTATAGTAAAGTTTTCTCCCAAAATTCTCATTTTTATGTCCTGGGTATAGATAAGATTGACTCCCTGCCTAAATTTTAGGTCATTTGGACATGTGGTTAAGTGGGGGCACCTATTCTAATTTCTGACTAGCCCTATGTGTAACACCCCAAATTTTGAGAGAGGGTCGACCAGCGTTTTCTGGCCAAGTTTGGTTTCTGGCAGGGGGCACACGGCCTGGGACACGGGCGTGTCCCAGGCCGTGTCAGGCTCCAGTCAATGTTTTGGTCGAGAGGTCGACGATTTTCGCTTGACGATGTGTCGAGACAAGGCACACGGCCTGAGACACTGGCGTGTCTCAGGGCGTGTCGATCCCGTGTCGACGATCGGTCCGGGGAGTCGACGAGTTTTGCTCGACGATGTGTCGAGACAAGGCACATGGCCTAGGACACGGGCGTGTCCAAGGCCATGTCAGTCAGTCGACGAACTTCTCTCGACGAAGTTCACTCGACGAGTGTCGAGTGTCGAGACAGGGGCACACGGCCTGTGACACGAGCGTGTCACAGGGCGTGTCCCGCATGGTCGACGAACTTCGCTCGACGAAGTGTCGAGACAGTGAACAAGTCCTGGAGCCCAGGCGTGTTGAGGTAGACACGGGCAAGGACACGGGCGTGTCCAGTACCCGTGTAGTTCTCAGGTTGTTTTCGGGGCTGTGTCGATGGAGGCCCACGACCGACCACATGGCCTTGTCAGTTGGAACACTGGCATGTCAGGTCAAACACGGGCGTGTCGGATTCCCGTGTGTTGTTCCAGGCGCGTCGGTTTTGACGGCGAATGGGGGACACGGCCCTGGACACGGGCGTGTGCCAGGCCGTGTTCGGCCTAGGTATTTTATTTTTCAGACGGGTCGTGGCCGCCCTTTCCCTTATTTTGGGATCTAATGGTCCAGGACTGCTCTTGGGGAGTTAAGTCCGAGAATAGGGTTGGAAACCCTCATTCTTCTCCAAGCTTTCTCTTACTAAAATTCTAGAGAGAAGGGAGAGCAAGGAAGAAGGTGAAGGAGGGATTGGGCTGTATGAGAGGCTTCGGTGCTCCAAATCGCGAGCCGAGTCCAGATCCGTGGAGGCTAGATCTTTGTGAAGGTTTTCATCCGGTTATCTTGCCATGGCTAAGAAGAGGAGTCGGAAGGTAACGACACTTCTACTCTCGGTTTTAGGATGCATGTCTTAGCATCTTTTCTTTTCTAGTTTTTGGGCACCAAACACTCAAATGAGAGGAGATTAGGTCGCCAAGGTTCAAGAGGAACCTCCGGGTCGAATGAGTCCATCCCTGGCATGTTTGCATTAGAGATCCACTCGGTTAGTGGATTAGGCATGGTGGGTGAAGCCGTAGTCGCGACCGTTAGTCCGACTCGGTGATGTTGCATACGAGCTTTATGGATTCGTAGAGATCCGTCATGGCAAGATGTCGTTTGTGATGTGGTGATGTTTTCCCCTTTTTCTCAAGTGAGTACGTATAGTCAGAACCGGACAAGGTTAGCTCCTCAATGGCGGTAGATGGTTTCCTTGGTGGACAAGGTTAGCTCCGTATGAGTAGTGGATGGTTTCCTTGGTGCGCGGGAATGCTGCAGTACAAATGAGGGACTATGGTGGAATTGTCTTGGTTTGTGATGTTCCAAGGCGCGACTGTGTCTCCGTGGTCGGCTGGCTATCCCGTGACGTGCAAGTCATGTATGGAAAGTGTCCCGGCGAGACTAGTCCCCTTCTGTGAGATTGACGAGAATGCCAAGTATGGGAGCAAGCCCGGGCAATGAGGCCATGAGTGGGTGGGGTCCAGCAAGGCTTCTTATAATCGGTCAGTTGTGTTTGTTGGAATCCTGACATGAGACGTCAGAGCTTGCAGGCATGCCCGGGTCTAAGACCTTGAGCGGGTGTGGCCTAGGCAAGAGTTCCATGTGGCGGCTTGTGTGCCGTTGGGGGATTTGTGTCTCCCTTTTTGTTTGCGGCTTTATGCCAATGGGGAAACAATGAGTACCCAATTGATGTGATGATGTGCTAGATGCATATGCTATAAGGTGCCTTGGATGAAACCAGGGTGGTTGCATACATGTTGCATAAGTAGTCCCCTTTTTATATTATATGCTCAACCAGTAGAGAACGTGTATGATGTTTGAGACATTCAAGCTTGTTCTTAATGCACTTCCTGTTTATATTTATATGTTGCATACGAAGTGCTGACTTGCAGGTTGGAGGGTTCCCCGGGGTCCATTAGGGGCGACCGGGAGGAGATGTGTTGGTTACACAGTTTGAGGTCAGACTTTGCTGACCCACGTTACTAATAATTTTTACAGGGCAAGGATCGCAAGCAGTTTCTAGCTCGCCGGCCAGAAAGGCCTAAGCCTCATGAAGTGTTCCCCTCTTTTGCAACTCTACTTATATGATATTGTTTGTTAGAGACTCATGTTGTCCGGCTTGCACGCCGAAGTAGACTAGGAGTGCTTATGCACTTTCATGATTGTTGTATTATGTGAGTTTGGACTCTCTTATGTTGTAAGGCCATAAGGCCATCTTTTTATTACTCTTGTAGTAGTGGATAACTTCTAGTCTTGCTTGTGTTTCTGCTGTGTTGTGCAAAGAGTTTTGAGTGTGGGTAGTTATATCATCTTATAATACTAAAGTTGTGGCGTTCGTATGTTGTGGGGCCCCGGCCGGACCCATATTATACAGTCATTACAGGGGAGGTGTTACACTATGTATAGACCGCACCTTTTTGGGTGCTGAGGTCAGACCACTAATCCAAATTGGTTGAAACAAATTTTTAATTAAAATAGACCTCAAGGGCCATAACTTTGGTGTTGATAACTTTTTTCCATAAAAGCCTCTAAATATTTTTTAATAAATAGAAACATTAGCTGTAACTTATGTGATAGAAAAATCAAATGAAATGAAATAATTAATCCTAAGATTAAATTTATGCGGAACGAATCTTGGCGCATAAAGGACGGCATCTGATTGTCTTCTCCAGCGCACCAATGGCCAGGATTTATTCTTCCTGGAGCCACTTCTGAACGCTGCAGCCGGCCACCCAGCCATCTCCCTGCCTGGCCATTGCCGCCACCACCTCCGTTGAGGTGGTGGCTATCGCCAGGCGGCGGTACGACCGCCGGAGAGGCATTTTCCGGCGAACCCGAGAGGTGCAAAACCTCAGAAAAATACAGAAAATTTCTAACTGGATCGGGCTTGATTGAGCCTGATGTCTCTCCTAATTGATCTGGGATCCTAGCAACGAGGGAGAGGGGGAGGAATCGACCTTCAATCGTGCTTGCCGACGGGTTTGGTGTTGGTGTTCCATGGCTGGTGGTGGAGGCAGTCGGGATTCTGCAACAACGCAGCCAAGTAGCTTGAAACCGCCGGGGAAAGCGTGGAAACGACCCCTTGGTGCCCAGTGAAGGTTTTAAAGGAAACAGAAAGGGGAGGGGAAGGGCCTTTCTTCATGGCTCCATTAATGACCACTAATGGCATTTTTGACCATGGGTGGATACACTGTTCCGGCCATTGAACAACCACCAAAATGACCCCGTGCATTCTCTACACAGAATGGGGATTTGGAACAATGCTTTGGAAAAGGAGAGAGGGGACAGTGGTATCCCTAGGCTATGAATGCTCTCCTCCCAAAATGCTAATCGTCGAGCTCTGCGCGACGCTAATCGTCGAGCTCTGCGCGACGCTAATCGTCGAGCTCTGCGCGACGCTAATCGTCGAGCTCTGCGCGACGCTAATCGTCGAGCTCTGCGCGACGCTAATCGTCGAGCTCTGCGCGACGCTAATCGTCGAGCTCTGCGCGACGCTAATCGTCGAGCTCTGCGCGACGCTAATCGTCGAGCTCTGCGCGACGCTAATCGTCGAGCTCTGCGCGACGCTAATCGTCGAGCTCTGCGCGACGCTAATCGTCGAGCTCTGCGCGACGCTAATCGTCGAGCTCTGCGCGACGCTAATCGTCGAGCTCTGCGCGACGCTAATCGTCGAGCTCTGCGCGACGCTAATCGTCGAGCTCTGCGCGACGCTAATCGTCGAGCTCTGCGCGACGCTAATCGTCGAGCTCTGCGCGACGCTAATCGTCGAGCTCTGCGCGACGCTAATCGTCGAGCACTGCGCGACGCTAATCGTCGAGCTCTGCGCGACGCTAATCCTCGAGCTCTTCGCGACGCTAATCCTCGAGCTCTGCGCGACGCTAATCCTCGAGCTCTGCGCGATGCTAATCGTTAAGCTTTGCACGATGTTTTTCGTCGAGCTCTGCTTGACGCTAATCGTCGAGCTCTGCTCGATGGTTTTCGTCGAGCTCTGCTCGAAGGTTTTTGTCATAGCCTGTACTTTTGGGGTGTTACATTGGGTGTCACTAGACCCTTTAGTGCTTCATAGGATTTTGTCGTGATCTAGTCAATACAAAACCATCCTAGGAGTCTAGAAGCCTGAGGAATGTTACATGTTGAGTGGTCTGTCTTCACTCAATGCTTCTTTACTTGGCAGAAATCCTTGATGAGTAGGCGTTGAGTGAATTTTCTTCACTCAATGCTTCTATACTTAGACAGATTTTTTATGAGGCATTGAGTGGTCTGTATTCACTCAACGCTTCTATACTTAAGCTGATTTCTAGAAGTGTAGGCATTGAGTGAACTACCTTCACTCAACGCTTCTGTCTTTAAATAGATTTCTTGTCAGCAACTCTGAGGCTTTGACTACTTGAGCTTTTGTCAATGCTTTTATCCTCTTGTCGTTGAGTGAACTGTCTTCACTCAACGCTTCTGTACTTAGCCAGATTTCTGCTTTGCTAGTATCCTGTCTTGAGTCCATCTGTCATTGTGACTCAGACTATCTGTCTAATCAATGTAATAGAGTATAACCTGCATACAATGAACTTGCACATATATGAAATACATTCATGTGTATACTATTGACTTGTGGGCCATCTTCAAATCTAGGATATTGTGATCAATGGACCTAACAATCTCCCCCTATTTGAAGAAGTCAGAACCCTAGTTCAATGATATACACTACCATATATAAGAGATAGACAATCACTGATTTTAAGAGCAAAAATGGATACACACACAAAAAAAAATATGAATATTATTAAAGGCAATAACCATAAATATACAGTGTGATTAAAATAATGTTCACTTTCCTATAGCCCTTAAGGAAAATACAAAAAACATGTCATGTTTTTGGTTCCTTGATCACTATCCCCCTGCTGGGATTCCTGACAGCCTTTTTCGTATCTTCATTCCTCTTCTCCTTTTTTCGCTCAAAATAGTGGTTGGTCTTAGGAAAGTACTTGCTAGGCTCAAAAGCATCTGGTGGCACAACACCAGATTTTTTTCTCTTTTGAACTTCCTCCTGACCTCTTCATTTCTTTCTAACTTGGCTCATTATAGGGAGCTATAAAGCTTTCCCCTCTCAGTTTTCTTCTCTTTGACCTGATCCTATGCAGAGAAGATGATAGTCCTTGATTGAGGACTCCACTTCTTAAAGTCTGGCCTTGTTTCCATCTCCTCTCTATACTTTTTCTTACTAAGCCTGATTTCTTCCTCTTCTTCAGCAACAAACTTGCTTTTGGCTTTGGCTATCAGGTCAGTAGTGAGACTGAATGTGGGAATTTCATCCCTCGAACAGGAAATCCATTCCTTTCGACACCATAAATTTTCTGAGTTTCTGAAGGTTTGTCGAGCTTTCGTCGGATGGAGATAGCAGGTGGTGAGCACTAGGAATAATGTTTCTTATTCTAAGCACACACAGTTCTATTTATAGTTGCCTCTTAATAGAGAATGTGGAGAGGCACGTACCTGTTGTGATAATCACGAACAGATTAACGGCTGAGATTAATCCCATGAGATAGCCGCAATCTGAAGTCCCTGAGAGAATTCGTTGAGTGGTCTCAACGCACTCAATGCTTTTGATGCTCGAAGTTCTCTCAATGCACTTGACGCCTAGACACTTGAAATCAGCGCACTTGAAGCCTGATGTTGTCTCGACGCACTCGATGCCTGAGCTTATTGACTCAGCGCACTTGACGCTTGGACACTTTGTCCTTAACACCTTTGTTATCCTACAGGGATTAATATTGCCTGCAACTAAAATGCATGAAGAGCTACTGAAGCTATACTAAGTTCATCATACCCAATTCAAATTTGATGGTGTTGAACCTGTCTTCATCTAGTGGCTTGGTGAAAATATCAACCACTTGCTTCTCTGCTGAGACAAACTCCAGACCGATGTCCCCAGTTTCCACATTCTCTCTAATAAAATGATGCCTAAAATCTATATGCTTAGTACTGCTATGAGATACAGGATTCCTAGCAATAGAGATTGCACTAGTAGAATCACAATGTATTGGAGTTCTACTTAGCTTGAGATTGTAGTCCTGGAGCTGATGTTGAGTCCATAGTAGCTGTGCACAATAACTACCAGCTAAGATGTACTCTAATTCAGTTGTTTAAATTACAACACTTGTTTGCTTCCTCCTGCTCCAAGACACTACCCTTCTTTCTAGAAATTGACAAGAGCCAGAGCTGCTTTTCCTGTCTACTCTGCAACCTACAAAGTCTACATCTGAATACCCAATTAGTTCAAAGTCATTATTCCCAGGGTACCACAGACCAAGACTAGGTGTGCCCTTGAGATATCTCAAGATTCCTTTTGCTCCAGAATAATGAGATTCCTTAGGGCTAGCCTGGTATCTAGCACAAACACATATAACATACATAATTTCTAGCCTAATAACATTAAGGTAGAGGAGGGAACCAATGATGCCTCTATACAAAGTTTCATAAACAGGTTTTCCTGTCTCATCCTTGTCTATTGACAGACTTGACCATATAAGATTTTCATGATGGAGTCACTCTCCATTCCAAATTTTTTATCAACTCCTTGGTGAACTTACACTGAGAAATAGATAGACCATCCTCTGATTGTCTAACTTGGAGGCCCAAGAAATACTTGAGTTCACCTATAATGCTCATCTCAAATTGCCCTTGCATAAGTTTAGCAAACTTCTTGCAGAGGCGATCATCAATAGACCCAAATATTATGTCATCTATATAAATTTGGACTAGAATGATCTTACCCTTGACTTCCCTTAGGAATAATGTCTTGTCTACCTTTCCCCTTAAAAATTTGTTCTCAATGAGAAAGCTAGATAGGGTTTCATACCATGCCCTAGGGACTTACTTCAACCCAAATAAAACATTTCTAAGCTTAAATACATGATCTGAAGAGTTATAGTTAACAAAACCTAAGGGTTGCTCAACATAGACCTCTTCTTTTATGTCACAATTTAGGATAACTGACTTTACATCCATTTTGTAGACCTTGAATCCTTTATGTGCAACATATACAAGGAATGATCTTATAGCTTCCAATCTAGCTACTGGTGCAAAGGTTTGATCAAAATCAATACCTTCCTCTTGCATGTATCCCTTGGTAATCAGTCTAGCTTTATAATTTATTATAAAACCATTCTCATCAAGTTTATTCCTATAGATCCACTTAGTTCCAATAATGTTATGTATTTGTGGTCTGAGAACCAACTTCCAGACCCGGTTTCAATGCCTGTGTAGTCCTTAAGGTGGTTCCTTGTTCCAGTCATGTGTCTGGAAAATCCACTATCCAAGTACTACATTGGAGCATGAGTACTTGGACTATCCTGCAACCACAGTTTAGTTTACCTTATAACCCCAAAAGGGATTGGGTCCTTGGTTCTTGTTATCTTTAAAATACACAAGTCTACCTACAACACTTCTGACAGGAAGACACACTCTTTCCCTTGGCAAACTAGGGTTGTTGTTGGGAATATTGTCCTCAATATTCCCTAGATTTGAAGAGACATCACAATCAATACTAAAAGCATAATTGTATTTGATGTATGTTTAAGTTCAATATATGTAGTATGTTCCTTGGAACAAGTTTAGACAGGTTGTCTAAGTGATAGTTATAGGTGATCACAAAGAAGAAGCTGGAGAAACAGAAATCTATATAAGTCCACAGACATTGAGTTAAGTCAGTTCACTCAACGCCAGATGTCAAGGAAGGATGCAGGAAAGATAGAAATTCTTCTAAGTCCACAGGCATTGAGTGAAGCCAATTCACTCAACGCTAGATGCCAAAAAGCGCTGAGTAAAGAATGGACAGTCAATCCCAACAGTTTGTAAAGCAGATATGTGGCTAAGTCCACATGTATTGAGGGAAAGAATTTCACTCAATTCCATATAACAAGGGCATCAAGTAAAGCTCACTCTGTCAAATCTTCAACATTGGCAAGGAAGAAATCTGACTAAGTCCAGATTCAGTGAGTAAGGACAGCTCCATCAATGCTTGAAGAAAGAAGCGTTGAGTCAAGCTCAAGCAGTCAAAGTATTTTAAGATCTGTCAAGAATTCTGGCCAAGTCCAAAAGCATTTAGTAAGGACAGCTCACTCAACGCCCAGAGAAGAAAGCATCGACAGAATAAAGTTCAGTCAAAGCTTAAGAAGATATAGACAGAAAAATCTATCTAAGTCCAGATGCATTAAGTGAGGACAATTCACTCAACGCAAGCTCATTAAGAAGATCGGCTAAGTACAGAAGCGTTGAGTGAAGGCAGTTCACTCAGCGCCTCATCTAGAAGACAGACAATGGTAAAAGCGTTGAGTGTTGAAGGCTCACTCAATGCATTCATAAAGATGGAAATCGGCTAAGTACAGAAGCGTTTAGTGAAGACAGTTCACTCAACGCCTCATCAAGATGACTGGTAATAAGAGAAACAACTAAGTCCAGAAGCTTTGAGTGATGAAGGCTCATGCAATGCACTCAACTCCTAACAATACGGAAGTAATTGGCTAAGTCCAAATTTGTTGAGTGATGAAGATTCACTCAACGAGCTCAATGCTTGACAGTGCAGATTATCTGGCTAAGTGTTTTTGCGTTGTGTGAAGGTTGTTCAATCAACGCACTCAATGCCTGGGATGAATTATCTGAATTTGGTTAAGTCTACAGATGCTGATGTCAGCAAAAGTCAGCAAAATTTTTAATTGTTGCAGGAAGTCTATAGTACACGACAAATGACGTCGCTGACCTACTGTACGACATTTTTTGATAAAGCTAGGTTGCAGCCAACAACTATTGGTGGTCCCAAGGCTCAAAGAGCCATTGGATGGTAGAAGATACAAGGATTGATATTAGCAGAAACAAATCAACTTTTAGGGTTTTATCTTTTCGCAAAGAGACGGAACTTCATCTTCTTCCTCTCGCCATTGTTGGAGAGCCTGAAGCTAAAGTTCAACTTGTTGATCTAAAATTTCAAGAAGTTATCTATTGCGATTTTCACCTGCAATAACAAGTTCAGAAAAATATTTTGAGAAGGAAGAAGAAGTAGAGCAATCTAATTTCTGCAGAAAAGGTTAGCTGAGTGAAGAATACAAAGAACTTTCAACTCATTTATCTTCATCAGCAAGTTCAGAAACTTGTGTTTCTGAGTTACTTCCTGCACAAGCAACAGTTACTTGAAGATCATCTTTCTCGTTGTTGTGAAGAAGTTAGGGTTGAGTTCATCTCATCTCAGGAAGCAGAAGACTCGGAGAATATTTCTCTGGAGTCAAAACAACATCAACAAACCTTTACTTTCTATAGGATCCTTTGGATCTGAGTGTAGGCCTAATTACAAAGGCTGAGTGTAGGATCATTTGTTGATCTGAGGTAGGATCCTGTGTGGATTTGAGGTAGGGACTATGTACCTGAGGTAGGGTAGTTTGCCTGAGGTAGGAAAGCCATTCTCTTTGAGTGGTAGGGCCTTTGTTCCTGAGTTGTATGAACCTTCTGTGGATCTGAGGTAGGGCCTTTTTGTCTGAGTTGTAGGAGAGTCAACCTCTTTGAGTTGTAGGGCTATCCTCCTAGCCTGAGCTGTAGGACTATTAATTTAGTCTGAGGTAGGTGATCTTTGGATCTCTGAGTTGTAAGAGCAAGCTTGCTCTGAGGTACAGCTTTCTACCTGAGTTAGGTGTTGGAGGAGACTGAGAGATCCTGAGGGATCTGTGTTGTAAGATCTTTGGAGCCGAGTTTTGGAGAAGTGCCTTGTCTAACACACTGTTAGAAAGGTGAGAGGGACAATGGATGTACCCATAATTTGAGAAACCACTCTTAATCTTATGTGTGTTGTTTATGTTCTTAAAAACAAGCTAACTAAGCTAACTCAACACACCTAAAACACAAAGAAAGTTAAAAAGTCTTAAAAGACTAAGAAGCCTATTCACACCCCCCCCCCCTCTAGGTGATTTATCTATACTTGAAACTAAATACTTTCAAGTGGTATCAGAGGGAGGTTGCTCAAAAAGGACTTAATAGCCAGAGTTGATCTCCAAGGGTAGCTAAAATGTTTGTACTTATGGGTTCAGGAGTGAACCATAAGGAGTGGAGCTCAATGAAGCTTCTAGTCTGTAGAAAGGAAAACTTTGGGATTTGGAAAGAGAGGGTCAGGCTGTTCATGGAAGCCTCGGATCCTAGGATCTTTACTACAGTTCAAAAAGGACCCTTCATCCCCATGAAGGTGTCTATCTTATATGCAAATTTCCAGACCCCAAAGAGTTATACTGAAATGACTAAGGATGAAGTCATCTTGGTAAATATGGACAAGAGGACACAGAACATCATTGTCAGTGTCATAGATGACTCAACCTTCCAGAACTTGGTCCACTACAAAACAACCAGAACCTAGGACCCATTAAAAATTGGGATCCTAAGGTATACTAATCTGTGTTTGCAGGATAGTCCAAGTGCCCATACCCCCATATGGTACTAGGACAGAGGTTGTTCCAGGCATAAAACTGGAATAAGGAGCTATCTTAAGAATCATACTCCAGTGAGGAATGGACCTGAGATCTACAAATGGGAAGATGGAGATAGATATTGACCATTAATGATACTCCTCCTACTATCCAAGAGGAAAATGTTATTATATGGTGACCGGACGGTCTGACGGTCTGCCCCTGACATCTTGGAGACCGGGTAGTCTGGCGGTCTGCCCTTGGCAGCTTGGAGACCGGACGGTCTAGCTGTCTACCCCTGGTAGCTTGGAGACCGTGTGGTCTGGCGCTTTCTCTCAAGAGGTTTGCTAGGCGGTTGTTGTTGATTGGTGACCGGGCGGTCTGGCAGCTTGACTCAGGCGACTTGAATACAGTGTCGGGTTGTCTTCTCTTCTTTGTAGTTGACGCACGGTTAGCCTAATCGTGCGGCTTATGCAGGCTTGTATAGATGCATGTTCCTGTAATTATTAGTTCCACATTGTTTATTTGTAATCTCTGCTCTCTCCTCTAGTCTATAAAAGGTAGGTCATACCTTTGTAATACATACATTTTTTGGATAATAAAATTATGTTTGTCCAAATTTTCAGTCCACTTTTTCTTGTTCGCACATGGTATCAGAGCACTCGATCCTTTCCACTTGATTCTGTGATCTTCCTCTGTCGGCGCGGCCTGTCTTCTCGTGACTTGTCTTCTCAGCTTGCTCCTTATTCTCGCGACCTATCTTCGCGACTTGTTTCTCCCTCCTGTTTACGCCCTGTTTGGGCAGTTTCTTTCACATCCTTCAAGTTGCCCTTTCTTCTCGTCGTGGCCTGCTCTTAAGTCGTTGCGACATGTTCTTCTCGCCGTGACCTGTTCCTAGTCGCCGCGCCCTACTCTTCTCTCCGCGACTTATTCTTCTCATCGCGACCAGTTTATCTAGTCGCGCACTATTTTTAGTCACCGCGACCTAACCTTCTAGCCGCGACTTGTTCTTCTCGCTGCTTTCTGCTCTCTTTTATGGCTCCCTCCAATTCCTCTATCACTACTACTCCCATCGCCACTCCACCTCCTACTCCTCCCACTGCTTCGGGAAATCTTGACACTGTTTCCAAACTCATCGCTCCCAACTACCCGGACTGGAGTGTCTGCTTCACATTTCTTCTTCGCTCACAACGCAAATGCCATCATCTCACCGATGACCCTCCTCATCCAGACTCCACACTCTTTGATGATTGGGATGCTAGCGACACTCTTGTTCGCACTTGGCTAGCTAATAGCCTTTCTGATGAGTGCCTCCCCATCATCTGTCATGATGAAACGGTCAAGGTTGCTTGGCTTCATCTTGCCGCTCTCTACTCAAAGGGGGCTCAAACTTCTCGCATCTATACTCTCTATACGGACCTCTTTGCCCATCCCTACATGTCTCCTGCTGCTGCCTATCAACAAGTTCAGGCTCTTGGAGCCAAAATTCTTCAGAACCATCCTTTCTCTGCCGATCTAGCCGAGCAACACAAGCACTTCCAGGAGCTTCTGGTTATGTGCTATCTTATAAGACTTCCTGAGTCTTATGACATGATCCGTCAACAGATCCTTGGCGAGGCGGATACTCCCACTTGGATGCCACTGCTGATCGCATCACTACGGTTACCTCTCCGCTACAACGTCCATTGTTATCCTACCCTCTTTAACCGGACCATTATGCTCACCAGACTCAGTGGAGTGGCATTGGTGGCTGCAACTACCAATCCGGCGAGCGCGGTCCTTCTCTTTTTCTCTGCTCTCCTGTGGCTGCAGTCGCCATACGATTGATCGTAGCTGGAAGAAGCATCCTCATCTTCGACCCACTAGGGACTCTTCCACCTCCTCTTCGAAGCATTCCGCCTCGGTGGTCACGTCTTCAGGTAGTGTCCACGTCGTTACTCAAGGTAAATGTCTGATCGACTCTAGTGCTACCAATCATATGACCGACAATCCTCGGTGTTTTTCTCTCCTAGAAACACATGATCAGTTGCCCCCGGTCTTTATTGCGGATGGCTCTCCCTCACCGGTCAATAGGATAGGAGTGGTTCAAGTCACTCCATCTCTTCGCTTGGCTAATACCCTCTATGTGCCCAAGTTCCCTTGTAATTTATTATCAGCTACTTCTCTGTGCAAGCAACTACAGTGTTCTGTCACATTCACTCCTACTTCTTGTTCTTTTCAGGATCCAGGCTCCCAATGGATGATTGCTACTGGTACTGAGAGCGGTGGCCTCTACTTCCTCGATAACATTTCTTCATTGTTCGCCTTCTCCTCCTCTTGTACTAATCTTCTCCAGTGGCACCTTCACCTTGGTCATGGTCCTCCATGACTTCTTTGTCAGCTTCTGCCCCACCTTCCTCCACAGAGTCCTCCTCTCAACTATGACGCATGTCAGCTTGGCAAGCATCACCGCTCCTCCTTCCCACCAAATCAAGGTCGTGGATCTTCCCATCCATTTGATCTAGTTCACTCTAATATCTGGGGTCCTTCTCCTACCCTCACCGTAGGTCGGGGTACTTCATTTTTTGTAACTTTTAATGACAATTTCTCTCGCTATACGTGGGTGTATCTCTTAAAAGATCGCTCTGAATTATTCACTGTATGGACATCTTTTTATTTTATGATTAAGAATCAGTTTGATGTTTCATTTAAAATCTTTTGCTGATAATGCAAAGGAATATCTTAGTCATGATTTTTCTTCTTTCTGTATGCAAAATGGGATTGTTCATTAAACTAGCTGTGTATATACCTCACAACAAAATGGCGTGGAGGAATGCAAAAACCATCACCTCCTCGATGTCACGCGCACTCTAATGACAGAAATGCAGGTTCCTCGCTCCTATTGGGGCTATGTTGTTCTCATCTCCTACTATCTCTTCAATCGTATTCCCTCCACGATTCTCCACGGTAAAACCCCATTCTCCATTCTCTATTCGTGCAAGGATCCGTTTCATCTCCCTCTGCGTGTCTTTGGGTGTACGGACTTTGTGCACTCTCCCTCAACCACCCGTGAAAACCTCTCCCCATGGGCCACCAAATGTGTCTTTCTGGGTTACTCTACCACTCAAAAAGGTTATTATTGTTTTGACCTTGTTGTTCGTAAGCAGTTCGTCTCTGCGGATGTAACCTTTTTCGAAAATGCATCCTATTTCTCTCGCGACTCCTCTTCTCTTCTTGATTTTCCTACTTCTCCTACCATCCCCTCTGTCCTATCTACACCTACCGAGATTTCTCCTCCTCCGCCGTGCCACCATCTCCTCCACCGTGTCCAACTACCGAGATATCTTCCTCTTCTACGCAGCCATCTCTCTTTACTCCTGGGTCAGCTCTCTCCGCCACGAATACCCTGGAAACTAGGGAACACTTCGACCTGGATCTTCCCATTGCTCTTCGCAAAGGGCTGCGGATATGTACCCAGCACTCGCTAGCTACTGTTATTTCCTATGCTCGTCTTACTCCTTCTTGTAGGACTTTTGCATTGGCGATCTCTGCCACTACCACTCCCCGCACCTACTAGGAAGCCCTTGCTATTCCTCATTGGAAGGCAGCCATGGATGAGGAAATTACAACCCTCACTAAGCGGGGTACATGGACCGTTATCCCTCCTCCATTGGGCACCGATGTTGTTGGCAATCGGTGGGTCTTTGTTGTGAAGTTCAGTCCAGACTGCAGTGTGGATCATTACAAGGCACGCCTTGTCGCCAAAGGCTTCACTCAGACTTATGGTATTGACTATTTTGACACCTTCTCTCTCGTTGCTCGTATCAGCACTATTCGGGTTCTCCTCTCTGTGGTAGTCAACAGGGATTGGCCAATTTCCCAACCGGATGTCAAAAATGCCTTTCTCTACGATGATCTTCAGGAAGATGTCTACATGGAGCAACCTCCTTGGTATGTTGCTCTGGGGGAGACTCAGGTATGCATGCTAAAGAAGGCTATTTATGGCCTAAAGCAAAGTTCTCGTGCTTGGTTTGACAAGTTTAGTGGCATTGTGGCTGCTGTGGGTTTTACCAGGAGTTCGGCCATTCACTCATTGTTTATTCACAAAACCTCCCTGGGTCTGGTAGTTCTTACTGCATATATGGATGATATTCTTCTCATTGGAGATGACCAAGCTAGGATAGCCTTTAGAAAGAAATATATCCGTCAACACCTGGTCACGAAGGATGTGGGTTCCCCAAGATACTTTCTGGGGATAGAAATCTCTCGAAAGCCCAACTCCTTTGTCCTCTCTCAACATAAGTATGCTCTTGATCTTCTTAAAGAGATAGGGTTGACTGGGGATAAAATTGCCCGATGCCCCATGGCTACTGGAGAAGATAAAACCTGGACTGATGACTCGCATCCTCTATCAGATGTTACGAGGTACAGGTATCTGGTCGGCAAACTCATTTATCTCATGGTAACCAGACCGAACATCTCCTACACTGTATGCAAGGTTAGAAAGTTCATGCAAGCTCCTAGGAATTGTCATCTACAGTCTTCCCTGAGGATATTGGAATATATTAATGCGGCACCAGGTAAAGGACTACTGTTTCAAAAGAATGGTCATTTGAAGGTTGAAGCATACCTGGAATCTAGCTATGCTGATGACAAAGGTGATCGCAAGTCCACATCGTTCTTTTGCACATTTGTGGGGGAAACCTTGTGAGTTGGAAGAGCAATAAACAGTTTGTCGTCTCCAGGTCTAGTGTAGAAGCGGAATATCGAAGTATGACATCGACCACATGTGAATTAAAGTGGTTGTGGCTCTCATGCTTGACTTAGGAGAGGTATGCATCCATCCCCTACCTATGTTTTACAACAACAAGGCCAATATATATATCTCTAAAAATTCGGTCTTCTATGACAGGACAAAGCACATTGAATTCGACAGCCATTTTATTCGGGAAGAGATTTTGAAGAAACAGATCTATACTCCCTTCGTAACCTCCGACAACGATTTAGCAGATATTTTCACAATACCTCTGTATGCATCCTTTTTTCACATTTGCAACAAGCTGGGAATGATTGATATATATGCTCCAGCTTGAGGGGGAGTGTTGTTGTATGGTGACCGGGCAGTCTAGCGGTCTACCCCTGGCGGCTTAGAGACCGGGCGGTCTGGCAGTCTGCCCATGGCGGCTTGGAGACCGGGCGGTCTGGCGGTCTTCCCCTGGCAGCTTTGAGACTGTGCGGTCTGGTGCTTTCTCTCCAGCGGTTTGCTAGGCGTTTGTTGCCGATTGGTGACCGGGAGGTTAGGCGGCTTGACTCAAGCGACTTGAAGACAATGTCGGGTTGTCTTCTTTTCTTTGTAGTTGTCGTGCGGCTAGTCTAACTGTGCGGCTTGTGCGGCTTGTATAGATGCCTTTTCCTATAATTATTAATCCCACATTGCTTATTTGTAATCGCTCCTCTCTCCTCCAGTCTATAAAATGGAGGTCATACCTTTATAATACATACATTTTTTGGATAATAAAAGTCTGTTTGTCCAAATTTCCAGTCTACTTTTTCTTATTCGCACAGAAAAGGATGTGGTGTGCATTCCTGAAGAAGGTTAAAGTACACAAGTCTTAGTTAAAGACCTTTAGGTGGTATCAGACTAGATAAACAGACCTGCAGGATCCAGCCATTAAAGCTCAAAGATGTCTGACTAGTGGGACACAGTTTTTGCTGCCAATTTAGCAAAATATTGAAAAAAATAGAGAAGAAAAAGAAGACTGTACTCATTACTGAGGAAAGCACAGGAAGCAGCTCTTCTGAGAGCAGTAAGAAAAAGATATATGATCCTCAGATGTTAGACTCTTTTGAGGAAACATAAAGAGATAAGAATGCTCAGGTTTCAATATCTTTTGGACCTGCAATAAAGATTGTCCAAGTGGAAGTAAGTGGGTATTGTGGACAGGATCTGTGCAAATATTGAGGGGGGGTTGTCAGGTTAGATGCTCCTGTTGATGGTGAGCAAGTTCACTCTAGGTTGTTGGACAAGCTTGAGTCTTACCTAGAGTATCTCCAGCACAGAATATATCAACAATACTGCTGAAGATCAGCTTGTCCCTATGGACATTGCTGGGGTTGATGGGGAGACGACCCAGATGGTTGCACCTGCTGTGGGAGAGCAAGTACAATCAATTCAAGAATAGCTGGATTGCTCCAGCTATAGTTGATACATATCAGCAACTTCATATGGGAAATGCAGAGATTGAGGGGGGATTTCAACAGAACTCCCTACTAAAGAAGATGAGAATGTCATAACCTCCCTGGCTGCAGTTGTATGAAACCATGACAACAACTGTATCTAAAGAAGTCATAAAGGGGGTAGACAATGATCAAGATATATATTTTGCAGACTGCAAAGGAAGAGCACATCAGGCACCTGTCAGTTCTTGGGAGAATGACATTAGTCTTGAGTTTGTCCTAATAGACAAGCAAGTGGCTGACATCTTTACTAAGCCACTAGATTAAGTTAAGTTCAACACCTTCAAGTTTGAGTTGGGATGATAAGTCTCTCAAGTGGTATCAAGACTTTCAAGTCTTTTAATTGGTATCAATACTTAAATGGACTCAAGTGTCCAGTGGAGAGAGTGATAGAAGATGCTCTAATTGAGTGGGAGCATGTCAAGATACTCTAGTTGAGGGGGAGCAAGTCTAGCAGCTGCAACAGTGGATCAAAGATCAACACTGCTGATCTGTATGTCCTCGGGATAATGCACAGACTGAGGGGAAGATCAACACTAATGGATTGTTGCAGCTGAGAAGACAATGCTAGTATTGAGAAGACAAAGCGGATGCAGGAGAAGAGGAAAATCCAACACCTCCCTAAATATTACTACTTCTATAGAAGTCATGAAAGTGGAGGAGTGACATTAGCTCAAGTGGATCAATGATAACAGCTAGCTCAAGTGGATCAATGGACCACTCAAGTGTCAAGTGGTTACAGTGAACTAGTGTATCAGTGGTATCAATACAAGAGGTATGATCTCTAGTCAAGTAGTTTGATCATTAGTGTAGTGGAATCTGGCTAGGATCAAGAGATAAATTCTCACATGATCCTTTCACCTCCCTCATTAGAAAAATGCATTTTTGAAGAAGCTAGAAAGTGTGAGGTGTGGGCAATACTTGACATGACCAGGTCATGTTGAGTCAGGGCATATTACTTGGAAAATTTCAAGTAGTATGAGGAGTGCAATGAATACATATTGAGCCATTGCATATTACTCTCTCACCTCCAAGTGGTATGAGGGAAGTGCTTCAAGTGGTATGAGAAAAGTGCTCCATATAAGTGGTATGAGGAAAGTGCATATTACTTGAGCAAATGTTCAACAGGTATGAGAAACCAATGACTTAACAGGTTGATTCAGTGCATAAAAATGGAGAACATTAAATTAATATGCTAGAGAGATGGAAATTCAACTGGTGTGAGAAAGCTCCATCTGCTAGCTTACAACTGCATTGAATTAATATGATTTATGTGATAATGCTTCTTAGTATTGCTGTGTGTTCTGCCTTATTCAAATAAGGGGAGATAGTTGGGAATATTTCCCTCAATGTTCCCTATATTTGAAGAGGCAGTACAATCAATACTAAGAGCATAATTGTATTTGATGTATGTTCAAGTTCAATATATGAAGGATGTTCTTTGTAACAAGTTTAGACAGGTTGTCTAAGTGATAGTGACAGGTGGTGACAAGGAAGAAGCTAGAGAGACAAAAATCTGTCTAAGTCCACAGGTATTGAGTGAAGCCAGTTCACTCAACACTAGATGTCAAGGAAGGATGCAGGAAAGACAGAAATTCGTCAAAGTCCACAGACATTGAGTGAAGCCAGTTCACTTAACGCCATGTAACACCCCGAAATTTCTGAAGCTGGAAAATGAGTTTTCTGGAAGTTACTACCCGGCGGTAGGGCTAACACCGACAGTAGCTCCGAGATAGTCGGCTTTAAGCTCTGAGAGAATTGAGTGAGGCGAGGTGACTCAACGCAAAGTCTACCGCACTGCGGTAGGTTGCTAGCGCGTAGCGTTAGCCACTTTATTGGCCGAGTTCTCGGGAAGTTAGCGCCCAGCGGTAGGGTTACCGCAGACGGTAACATGGCAATTTATTTTTCTAAGCGCTCGGGTTTCTACCGCGTGGTGGTAGTAGATATCACATGTTAGTAGCTGAAGAGGTCCTGTCGTAACCATCACTAGCTATCGCGAGGCGTTAGCATCTTATCGCTTGGCGATAATGATTCTTTAACCGCATGGCCACGTGTCAACCTGTGATAGGAGGGCCTGGGCGGTTGTGCTCGAATCGAGGCATTGAATTGAGGTACCGCGCGACGGTAGTTAAGTACTATATGGTGGTAGCTCTGTTTATATTCCTGGATCGGCCGTTTCACTTCATCTTCTTTAGAGTTGGGACTTGGCTGGATCTTTTGGAGGAGGAGCAGCAATGCTGGAAGAGGTAGCAGCAGCACCGTTCGAGATTCAGATTTTGGATTCACAATGAGTGTTCGGATCTACAAAGGCAAGGCCGGAGCGGTTGATTTCAACCGTCTAGATTTCTCCCATGGAGCCAAAGAGGACTACAAAGGTAATGATTCTCTTCCTTGGACATGTGAAGTATTTCTTTTTGGCATTGAGGGTAGACATTCCACGAACACGTGGAAGTGGTTCTCCCGGCGGGTAGATCCGTATATCCCCATTAGTTTTACATTTAGTTCCGGAATCGAAGTATGGAATAGGCATGCTCTGTGAAGCCCATCCAAATAAGTTTGTCTGGATTGGTGATGTTTGTATGTTTTGTATGCCGGAGAAGACTCCATGGTTATCGCGTAGATTTCAGAGTCGTGGGGTATGCAGATGCCTGAGTTGAGAGTGTTGGATGTTGACTCTAGGAAAACACCTGATTTGAGGGGAGAATCAATAGTCTATTCCCCTACCGCATGACGATAGCGCTACCACTGGCGGTAGCTCCCAGTGAGTGTTGTATTGTTTGTTGAGGCCTGTTCCTCAGAAACCATATGGTCGTTTGCTTAAGCCTGTCTCCGGGAGACCTGTGGGAAATTTTGTGAGGCCTGTCTTGTGAGACCTGGGGTCCATGATGGCCTGTCTCTCGAAGGCCTGGTGGGCAGTTTTGTGGAGCGTGAGCTTGAATTGCTAAGCTTTGGTAGCCATGACTGCTATCTTAGGATGTAACGCCCCGAAACTCAAAAGAGCGATGGGGGATGTTTTGGGCCAGTTTTGGGTTCTGGCAGGAGCCACACGGCCTGGGACACGGGCATGTCCCATGGCGTGTCAGGCTTGTGTCGACACTCAGCCGGCGAAGTCGACAATTAGCTCTCGACATTGTGTCGAGACAGGGCACACGTCCTGCGACACGGGCGTGTCGCAGGGCGTGTCGACCCGTGTCGACACTCAGCCCGTGAAGTCGACATTTTGCGCTCAATGAAGTGTCGAGACATGGCACACGGCCTGCGACACGGGCGTGTCACAGGGCGTGTCGACCCGTGTCGACACTCGTCCCGGGGAGTTGACGAATTTTGCTCGACGATGTGTCGAGACAAGGCACACGGCCTAGGATACGGGCGTGTCCACGGCCGTGTCGTGAGGTCAACAAACTTCGCTCGACGAAGTGTCGAGTGTCGAGACCGTGTATACAGCCTAGAGCCCAGGCGTGTTGAGGTAGACACGGGCAAGGATACGGGTTTGTCCAAGAACCCGTGTAGTTCTCGGGTTGTTTTCGGGATAAATCGATGGTGTTACACGGCCGGCCACACGGCCGTGTCAGTTGGAACACGGGCGTGTCGGCTCGAACACGGGCGTGTTCGATGCCCGTGTGTTGTTCCAGGCGCGTCGATTTTGACGGCGAATGAGGTACACGACCCTGGACACGGGCGTGTGTCAGGCCGTATTCGGTCCAGATTGTACTTTTCAGGCCCGAATCAAGCCATTCGTTTCTTTGATCTGAGATCCAATGGCTGGGGGTTGCTCCTGATAGGATATACACGGGATTGGACCCTTGAAACCCTCACTTTTACTTGAGTGGTTATCTTTCTAAAGCTTAGAGAGAGAGGAGAGCCAAGGAAGGAAGAAGAAGCTAGATCCGACCATTGGAGGAGCTTCGAAGCTCCAAATCGCGAGCTGACTCCGGATCCACGGAGGCTAAGAGAGTGCGGTGCTTTTCATCCGCTTACTTTTCCATGACGCCAAATAAGAACGCAAGGGTAACGATTCTCTTCTTGAGCATGTGTAGCTCTCCTTCTTTGCATAGGAAGCCCGCTCTCGCGAGTTTGCGGTGAGTTGGAGGCGTTCCTTCGGGTAGATATGTAAAGTCCCCATTGTGTAGAGTCCGTAAGCGAGAACGGACATAGGCATGATGTGTGAAGCCTATCCGGACAAGTTGGTCTGGATCGGTGATGTTGTATTGCATAATGTCGGAGAAGACTCCGTGCTATTGGTTGTTTTTCAGGTTTTCTACACGGTAGATTGCAACAGGGAGCCTTGGGGATTAATCCAAAGGTGCACCCGAAAAACGGGCAGATGCGTGATCTTGCCAACTTGGTGGCCTGAGAGCCAACTTGAACATAACCGAGTTATGTGAATTGTGATGGAAATGGGACTCGGGAGAAGTTTAACCCGAGCATATGGCTTAAACTGTCGTTGATATGTGAGCACGGGTTAGATGGAACCGTACCCGTTCTATGTCGTTCGGTTAGAGCCGTTGGCATAGATGAGGGTCTTCGGCGGTCAATGGCTTAAATTGTCGTGACCTAGGCCAAGAAGACAAAATGCTCATAGGTTTGGCCATCAAAGTGGCGGTGGTGAGTCCGGAATGTCTATGGCTTTAATTGACGTGACATCGACCGGTTCACCGAGAATGTGCCCTGAGAGCACGGGGCGTGTGGCCGTGCGAGCCAACGTCTGTGATGAAATGAATATATATATATATATTGCTCTCTTATACTAATGAAATGCAGGGAAGGAGCATCGCCGCCCCGAGTTGGGGGCGGGATCGTTATAATTTGGTCAGCATTGCTGACAGTTACCTTGTTTTGCCACCGTGCGGTGGTTTGTTGCTTGCAGGTGCTGCTGGACCAAGCGGTCAATAGCGGGCTAAAGCCCAAATTGCGAAGCCAGCCCTCGAAAGCCTAATTGAAGTGTTTACTGTTTTTATTCTTGTATGACCGGCCTGCGTGCCGTGGTTTGTAAATCATGTAATATCAAGTGAACCATTTTGTAAGGCCTTAAGGCCTGTACTTGTGTATGTACAACATTCCTATTTGGTATTAGTGGACATTCATGCTTTTGAGCTGGGTTCTTTATTGCAACTTATTAAACTGCTTCCGCTAGAATGCTCTGTGTAGGACGTTATGATTGGTTGAATGGTTTCCATGAGTAACCACCCGGTCTGTCTGTGGTATATGGCGTTGGGCCCCGGCCGGACCTACTGCTATATGTTATGCGACGGATAGGGGGTGTTACAATTTGGTATCAGACTATTGGTTTTGGTCGGGCTTAAAATGAATTCGTGGACGAATTCTTTTTAAGGGGTGGTGAGCATATTGTGTGCGTCATCGTTATAACAGTAAAAGAACCCATGAATATCCACTTAGGAATGAAATACACGTGTTTGAGGAACCTGTGTGTTCCTATAATTGTTATTTGAAATTTTATTTGGTCGCTTAACGGTGTTTTGTACCACTATAGGTGACAAGAAGTGGTGCTGGGCCGTCAGGACGTCGAATTTCTGAGGCTAGCAGTGCACCTAATGAAGCTCCTACAACACCTCTATCGGCGGAGACCATAAGATTGGTGGCCGAAGCAGTGTTGGCCATGATTAATGCGCAGCCTGCAAGGCAAACGTAGTAGCCTGCTCCTGTGATGGAGCAGGTACTGCTGCAAGAGGCTGAGCCGAGGAGAGTGGAACAGGTGGTAGAGGAACCGGTGGTGCCAAGGAGGGCAACTGAGAGGCAGCTTAAGCATGTAATGAGCTTTAACCCTCCGGTATTCTCGGGGTTGGGAACCCCATCTCAAGCTGAAGACTAGCTCTCCAGGGTGAAGAGAGTCATGACAGCAATGGAGACGGAGGAGTGGCAAATGACCACCATCGCTACGTTCCTTCTGGACGGTGAAGCGAGAATGTGGTGGGAAGGATTGGAGCTGCACCTATTGAGAGGTAGGCAACTTGTTGATGTCTCGATGGAGGAGTTGTCGAGATTGTTCTTGGCTAGATACCTCCCTTCAGCGCAGAAGATAGCGTTGGAGAACGAGTTTCTGAAGTTGGTTCAGGGTGAGAGGAGCGTGGATGAATATCTCCACGAGTTTACTCGATTGAGTCGATATGCTAGCTCCACCATCGCGGATGAGGAGCGCAATACGAATCGATTCTATGAAGGCTTGAGAGATGAGTTGAGATTACTACTCTCGGGGCCGATGACGCAGGGTTTCTTGGCCTTGGTCAACACGGCCCTGTCCTTGGAGAAGGATATGAAGAATGTACAAGCAAAGAAAAGCTTAGGTGATAAGAAGTCTGAATTCAAAGTGTCGACTACTTCAAAGTCTGGCTATCGAAGGTCCTTCAAGAAGCATAGGACTTCAGGTCCAGCTCCTTTTGGTGCTTCTGGGGCGACTACGGGTCGGACCCCGGGCGCATGTTTTACTTGTGGAAAGACGGTGCACTTTACCCGCGATTGTTGGAGCGGACGCCCCAAGTCCGAGAGAAGGCCGGGAGCGACTTACGAAGAGAAGGTCAAGGCGGTGGAGTCGACCGCGTCCCACTATGCTCTGGCCCAACCAAGGGTGTATAATCTTGGCCAACAGGAGGCCATCAAACAGGCTGATGTGGTGACAGGTACGGTTTATTTTATAGCAAGTCAATTTCTTTAGATACTTGTTATGCACATGTTACCTTAACACTGCTCGTTTAGGATTTGTTTTGATTTGTGAAAATCCGACTAGAGCACTTTTCGATACGGGAGCTTCACACTCCTTCTTATCCGAAGGATTTATATCACGCATCGGAGTCCCTTCTTCGATGGCGAAGGATAAGTTGGATGTGTTGTTGCCCAATGGGTGTTCGATGCACGCGGATAGGATCTGCGATGTTAAAATTTGTATTGGGAATCAGGAGTTCGATCTGCAGGAGTCGTTACTTCCGTTGGTGGAGTTCGACGTTATATTTGGCATGGACTGGCTCTCAGAGCAGCAAGCCTATATCGATTGCGGCCGCAAGGAAGTCAAGCTGGGAGCAAGTCGTGAAATGACTTTTACGGGCTTAAAGGGGTCGAGCAAGACGTTGATGTCTGCTCTTTAGGTGGTGAAGGCGATTCGTGCCGGTGCAGAACTGTTCTTTACACTAGTAGAGGTTGCGAAGCCGAAGGCCGCGTTGGATTGTATTTCAGTGGTATCAGAATACCCTGATGTGTTCCCCGCAGATCTTCCTAGAGCCCCGCCTCAACGGGAGATAGATTTCACGATTGAGCTAGTGCCAGGTGTAAAGCCTATGTCACGATCTCCTTATCGGCTAGCGCCTAAGGAAATGGCAGAGCTGGAGGTTCAACTGCAAGAGTTGTTGGAGCAAAGGTATGTGCGCCCAAGTTCTTCGCCTTGGAGCGCGCTGGTCCTCTTTGTTAAGAAGAAGGACGAAAGCTTGAGGCTATGTATTGATTATCGGGACCTCAACAAGTTGACGGAGAATAACAAGTACCTGATCCCCCGGATCAATGATCTTTTTGATCAGTTGGTAGGGTCGACGGTGTACTCGAAGTTGGATCTTAAGTCTGGGTACTATCAGTTGCGAATAAGGGAGAGTGATATCCCGAAGACAACGTTTAGTACGAGATACGGGCATTATGAGTTTACGGTCATGTCGTTTGGGCTGAATAATACGCCGTCAGTGTTCATGGATTTGATGAACAGGATTTTCAGGGAGTACTTGGACCATTTCATTATCGTCTTCATCGACGATATTTTGGTGTACTAGCAAAGTGAGGAAGATCACTTCAAGCATCTTCATATGGTTTTGGAGACGCTAAGGAGGAATCAACTGTATGGCAAGTTCTCGAAGTGCGAGTTTTGGTTATCCTCAGTGGCGTTCCTCGGTCATATAGTGAGTGGAGAGGGTATTGCTGTGGATCCGGCGAAGATTATTGCGATACGGGAGTGGCTTGAGCTTGCTACGGTAGCGGACGTTCGGAGCTTTCTGGGGCTTGCCAGCTATTATAGGCGCTTCGTAGAGAACTTCTCGCGGATAGCGTTACCTCTCACTACTTTGACGAGGAAGGAGCAGAAGTTCGTTTGGACGCCGGAGTGCGCGCGAGCTTTTGAGGAGTCGAAGTGTCGGTTGACCACGGCGCCTGTGCTGAGTTCACCATGTGGGACCGAAGGCTATGAGATTTACAGTGATGCTTCGTGCAGCGGTTTGGGTTGCGTACTACTGCAACACGGAAGTGTAATAGCTTATGGCTCGAGACAACTAAAAGTGCATGAAAGGAACTATCCGGTCCATGACTTGGAGTTAGCGGCGGTGATTTTTGCCTTAAAGCTGTGGAGACACTATTTGTACGGTGTGAAGATTGATATCTACACCGATCATAAGAGCCTGAAGTATCTGATTGATCAGAAAGATCTGAATATGCGGCAGCGTAGATGGATGGAGTTCTTGGGAGACTATACATTTAAGATCCACTACGTGCCTGGTAAAGGGAATGCTATTGCGGACGTGTTGAGTCGCCGAGCCCCAGCTCAAGCCAATTGTCTATCGGAGCATTATGAGCGGTTGGTGCGGGAGTTGGAGGCGTTGGAGATTGTTTGTGTGGATAATCAATCAAGTGCTGAAGCAGTACTGAATTGGACTGAATTCCAATATGACCTGGCTGATCGGATTCGGCAGGCTTTGGATATGGATGCCCATATGAAGCAGTTCATGGTAGAGGCTCTGGATGGGTCAAATTCCCAATTTATTGTGGAGGACAGATTGCTTTGGAAAGACGGTCGTCTGTGCATCCCAAATGTGGGTGATTTGCGGGTGGAATTGTTGTCTGAGGCACACCATACTAAGTACTTAATTCACCCGGGGAGCACGAAGATGTACCGTGATGTCAAGAAACTGTTTTGGTGGCCGGGTTTGAAGAAGGATGTGACGCTCTACGTAGCGAAGTGCCAAACTTGCGCCTTGGTGAAGGCGGAGTGCCAAAAGCCGGGAGGATTTCTGAAGTCCTTGCCTATTCCGGAGTGGAAATTTGACGACATCTCTATGGACTTTGTGCACGGTTTGCCAAGGTCGCAAAAGTGGAACGACGCCATTTGGGTGCTTGTTGATCGACTAACGAAGGTGTCATATTTTATTCCGCATAGGAAGGATGATCCGGTGGAGAAGTTGGCAAAACTGTATGTGGATAACATAGTACGGCTTCACGATGTGCCCCGCAGCATCGTGAGTGACCGCGATGGGCGGTTCACGTCCAATGATTGGAGGCTTGTGCAGCAAATGTTGGGAACAAAGTTGAAATTCAGCATAGCCTTCCATCCGCAAACGGATGGGCAGACCGAGAGGGTCAATAGAACCATGGAAGACATGCTCCGCATGTGTGTCTTGGATTTTGGAAAGCAATGGGAAGACCATCATTATTTGGTGGAGTTCGCGTACAACAATAGCTACCAAGCGAGTATTCAAATGCCGCCCTTCGAGGCCCTATATGGTAGAAAATGTCGCACGCCATTGTCTTGGCTAAAAACGGGTGAGTCAAAGTTGTATAAGCGTTTAGAAGTGGAGGATGCTACTTCTTTGGTGAGAAGTATTCGGGAGAGGTTGCTTATCGCTCAGGACCGGCAAGCGAAGTACTATAATGCCAAGCACAGGAACGTGGAGTTCGTTGTGGGCGACTATGTGTACTTAAAGATCAAGCCGTTCAAGTGTGTCTCGTGGGTGCGGCGATTGAAAAAGCTAAGCCCGAGGTACCTTGGGACGTTTGAGGTTCTGGAGCGAGTTGGTGAAGCGGCCTATCGGTTGAAGCTTTCAGTGGAGCTTGGTGGATTACATGATGTATTCCATATTTCGGTGCTTCGGAAGGCGGTGCAAGAGCCTACGCAAGTGATCGTGGTTGATCAAATGCCGGTGGATGGTGGGTTGATGACAAAAGTCAAGCCCGTGCGGATTGAGGACTCGGAGGTCAAGCGGCTACGCAATAAAGAGATCAGGATGGTCAAGGTCCGGTGGGACAATTGCGGTCATGAGGAGCTCTATTGGGAGCGAGAGCAGACTATGTTTGACGAGTATCCGCAGTTGTTCCGCTCAGCTACAAATTTTGGTTTTGTACATGTCTTTCCTTTATATAATTTCGTGGACAAAATTCTTTTAAGAGGGGAGAGTTGTAACGCCCCGAAACTCAAAAGAGCGATGGGGGACGTTTTGGGCCAGTTTTGGGTTCTGGCAGGAGGCACACGGCTTGGGACACGGGCGTGTCAGGCTTGTGTCGACACTCAGCCGGCGAAGTCGACATTTAGCTCTCGACATTGTGTCGAGACAGGGCACACGGCCTGCGACACGGGCGTGTCGCAGGGCGTGTCGACCCGTGTCGACACTCAGCCCGTGAAGTCGACATTTTGCGCTCGACAAAGTGTCGAGACATGGCACACGGCCTGCGGCACGGGCGTGTCGCAGGGCATGTCGACCCGTGTTGACACTCGTCCCGGGGAGTCGACGAATTTTGCTCGACGATGTGTCGAGACAAGGCACACGGCCTAGGACACAGGCGTGTCCACAACCGTGTCATGAGGTCGACGAACTTCGCTAGACGAAGTGCCGAGTGTTGAGACCGTGTACACGGCCTGGAGCCCAGGCGTGTTGAGGTAGACACGGGAAAGGACACGGGCGTGTCCAAGAACCCGTGTAGTTCTCGGGTTGTTTTCGGGATAAATCGATGGGGGTACACGGCTGGCCACACGGCCGTGTCAGTTGGAACACAGGCGTGTCGGCTCGAACACAGGCGTGTTCGATGCCCGTGTGTTGTTCCAGGCACGTCGATTTTGATGGCGAATGAGTGACACGGCCCTGGACACGTGCGTGTGCCAGGCCGTGTTCAGTCCAGATTGTACTTTTCATGCCCGAATCAAGCCATTCATTTCTTTGATCTGAGATCCAATGGCTGGGGGTTGCTCCTGATAGGATATACACGGGATTGGACCCTTGAAACCCTCACTTTTACTTGAGGGGTTATCTTTCTAAAGCTTAGAGAGAGAGGAGAGCCAAGGAAGGAAGAAGAAGCTAGATCTGGCCATTGGAGGAGCTTCGAAGCTCCAAATCGCGAGCCGACTCCGGATCCACGGAGGCGAAGAGAGTGCGGTGCTTTTCATCCGCTTACTTTTCCATGGCGCCAAAGAACAACGCAAGGGTAATGATTCTCTTCTTGAGCATGTGTAGCTCTCCTTCTTTGCATAGGAAGCCCGCTCTCGCGAGTTTGCGGTGAGTTGGAGGCGTTCCTTCGGGTAGATATGTAAAGTCCCCGTTGTATAGAGTCCGTAAGCGAGAACGGACATAGGCATGATGTGTGAAGCATATCCGGACATGTTGGTCTAGATCGGTGATGTTGCATTGCATAATGCCGGAGAAGACTCCGTGCTATTGGTTGTTTTTCGGGTTTTCTACATGGTAGATTGCAACAGGGAGCCTTGGGGATTAACCCAAAGGTGCACCCGGAAAACTGGGCGGATGCGTGTTCTTGCCAACTTGGTGGCCTGAGAGCCAACTTGAACATAACCGAGTTATGTGAATTGTGATGGAAATGGGACTCGGGAGAAGTTTGACCCGCGCATATGGCTTAAACTGTCGTTGCGATGTGAGCACGGGTTAGATGGAACCGTACCCGTTCTATGTCGTTCGGTTAGAGCCGTTGGCATAGATGAGGGTCTTCGGCGGTCAATGGCTTAAAATGTTGTGACTTAGGCCAAGAAGACAAAATGCTCATAGGTTTGGCCGTCAAAGTGGCGGTGGTGAGTCCGGAATGTCTATGGCTTTAATTGACGTGATATCGACCGGTTCACCGAGAATGTGCCCTGAGAGCACGGGGCGTGTGGCCGTGTGCGCCAACGTCTGTGATGAAATGAATATATATATATATATATATATATATATATATATATATATATATATATATATATATATATATATATATATATATATATATATATATATTGCTCACTTATGCTAATGAAATGCAGGGAAGGAGCATCGCCGCCCCGAGTTGGGGGCGGGATCGTTATAATTTGGTCAGCATTGCTGACTGTTGCCTTGTTTTGCCACCGTACGGTGGTTTGTTGCTTGCAGGTGCTGCTGTACCAAGCGGTCAATAGCGGGCTAAAGCCCAAATTGCGAAGCCGGCCCTCGAAGGCCTAATTGGAGTGTTTACTATTTTTATTCATGTATGACCGGCCTGCGTGCCGTGGTTTGTAAATCATGTAATATCAATTGAACCATTTTGTAAGGCCTTAAGGCCTGTACTTGTGTATGTACAACATTCCTATTTGGTATTAGTGGACATTCATGCCTTTGAGCTGGGTTCTTTATTGCAACTTATTAAACTGCTTCCCCTAGAATGCTCTGTGTAGGACGTTATGATTGGTTGGATGGTTTCCATGAGTAACCACCCGGTCTGTCTGTGTTATATGACGTCGGGCCCCAACCGGACCTACTGTTATATGCTATGCGACGGATAGGGGGTGTTACATAGGATCCTTACAGACTTCTGGATCATGCAAAAAAGGGAAAGGAGTTGCTGACCTGCGTCAGGCATGCGAGCCGGATGATTTAAGCACGGGATATGGCTGAACTGTACCCTCCCCTATGCTGGTCGACTTGGAGTGGTCAATGTGTAAATCACATGACTTGTCATAGCACTAGGGTGTTGTCTATGGCCTTGGCCCTTGTGAGACTGAAAGCTCAAATGTTGTTGACCGTCACAGAGAATGGTGGTGCGACCCTTATGGTCTTGTGCACCGAGAATGTGCCCTGAGAGCATGGGGCGTTGGGCATTTGCGCCAATGTCTGTGGCGAATGGTGCTTAATTTGCACATTTTGATTCCCATTATATGATTATATTGATTCCTACAGGGAAGGAGCACCACCACCCCGGGTGAGGGGTGGGGTCGTTATAATTTGATCAGCTAATGCTGACTGTTGCTATTGTTTGCCACTGTGTGTTGAAATGTTTCATGCAGGTGCAGCCGAACCAAGCAGAATATAGCGGGCTAGAACCCAAGATTACTAAGCTGGCCCATGAAGGCCAAAGCAAATTACCTACTTATTTTATTATTCATGTGTGGCCGGCCTGCATGTCGATGTATGCAAGACATTTTAATTTGAGTTGAACAATGTAAGGCCTTAAGGCCAAGACCTTATTTGTGTATTTCTTTTACATTGCTAGTTGTGGTACTGGACATTCATGTTATTGTTGGGTTCTATTTATAACCTTTAAATTACTTCTGCTAGAATGCACTCTGTGTTAGGATATGCTTTGTTAGATTATGGTTTCAATTTAGTAACTCCTTTGTCTGTCCATGGTATATGGTGTTGGGCCGCGACCGGACCTTCTGTTATATGCTATGTGACGGATAGGGGTGTTACAAAGTTGGTATCAGACTCTGGTGTCGGTCTTTCTTATTTGAATTTGTGGGTGAATTCTTTTAAGAGGTGGTGAGCACATGTATGTGCGTTACCGTTATAGCATAAAAGAACACATGAATGTCCACTTAGGAATGAAAATACACATGTTTGAGGAATATGCGTGTTCCTATGGTTGCGTTTTGGCAATCTGTTTGTCGCCTAATTGAGTGTTTCACGATTATAGGTGACTAGGAGTGGTGCAGAGCAATGACAACGTCAGCACTTTGTGGAAAGAAGGGCAGCTAATGGCATGCCTGCGACCCCTCCTTCGGCTAAAACCATACGAATGGTAGCTGAAGCAGTGTTTACCATGATCAATCCCCAACATGGAAGGCATGTGTAGCCCCCTATCCCTGGGGTGGATTCAATGTCGGTTGGTGCTCTGGAGCAAATGACAAGTGGAAGAACATCAGAGCAGCAGTTGAACATACTTTTGGTGCAAAAAACACACTCAGTGGATGAGTATTTGTATGTGTTTGTCTTGATAAGGCACTACCCAGGGTTTGGGTTGGCGGACGAGCAGACTATGGTCAATAGATTTTATAACAGTCTGTGTGATGAGTTACGACTTCCATTGGTAGGACCAAAATTATTTGGATTCCGAGCATTGGTGGAGTCGGCTAGATATTTGGAAGTAGATTTGGCAAAAGTCCACCAAACATCAGTGTGCAGGGCATCGAACCCTGCAAGTCATGCTAAGTTCAAATACTATGGGAGGAGGAGGCAGAAATATACAACATAGACTAGACAAGCTCCATATTCTTGTCATAGTTGTGGCAAGTCAGGACACCTTGCCCACAATTGTCATGCTGATGCCCCAAAGACAAAGAAAGCTAAGTCAGGAGAAGTTGCAGGGCGAGTTCCACTTGCTATTTGTGTGGCAAGATAGGACATATTGCCAGAGAATGTTTGAGTGGTACTCCACTGGGAAAGGAGTCTGGGTATGGAGTAACCTTTGGGTGAGGAGGCCCAATCCACTGTTATAACTGTGGCAAAGCTGGGACATATAGCACGTGACTGTTGGAGTGGGCTTCTAAAGACAAAGGAAAAGGCAGAAGGTCATAAGCAAAGGGACGAGATGACAGGTACGGTTTAATTTATAGCTTTTATACCTATGACTTGATTAGTTACTGGTATATGACTTGTGTAAAGTTGGCTTTGTTTTACTCTTGGTTGTACAGAGCACAGTTCGTTGCAGTGATTCTCACTCCTTAGCATCTAAGGTCTTCGTGTGTTTCATCCTAGTGCTATTTGTTGTTTCGATTATGTATGTGCAAACCAAACGAAATCATGGCCGTTAAAGATCATCAGTCGGTTGACCTTAGGCAAGGACTGACTTTCAGAGCAGCGTGTATATGTTGATTACACTCGAAGGGGTCACACTAGTACTAAACACCGAACGCGAGACTAAGTTAGTAGTCTTTTATAAGGGTCTCCCTGAAAGTTCACCTTAGTGAGAGATCGATTTCACCATCGAGTTGGTGCTAGGTGCCAATCCTATGTCACTGTCTCCTTACTACTTAGCACCAAGGGAAATGGTGGAGTTGAAGGCGCAGCTTCAACAGTTAATAGAGCAGGGGTAGTGCATTCAAGTTCGTCGCCTTGGAGCGCCCTGGTCCTCTTTGTGAAGAAGAAGAACGGAAGTCTGCGGCTGTGAATCAATTATCGGGAACTCAATAAGCTAATGAAGAAGAACAAGTACCCGATTGTGAGGATCGATGATCTATTCGACCAACTTGTTGGGTCGGCTGTGTATTCGAAGTTGGATTTGAAGTCTGGTTACTATCAGCTAAGAATCAGGGAAAGTGACATTCCCAAGACGGCGTTCAGTACTTGATATGGGCATTACGAGTTCACGGTCATGACTTTTGGGTTGACGAATACTCCATCAGAGTTTATGGACTTGATGAACCGGACATTCAGGGAGTATTTGGATCAGAACATGATAGTGTTTATTGATGATATCTTGGTGTACACCCAGTTCGAGCTTGAACATGCGGAGCCTCTTCTAATTGTTCTGGAGACCCTGAGAAGCAATCAGCTATATGCCAAATTCTTTAAGTGTGAATTATGGCTTTCTTCGATAGTGTTCCTTAGGCATATCATTAGTGGAGAGGGGATAAGAGTTGATTCGGCAAAGATTACTGCAATATGGGAGTAGCCTGTATTATCTTCAATGACAAAATTTTGGAGTTTTCTGGGACTTGTCGGCTACCACAGGCGCTTTATGGAGAATTTCTCGCGGATAGCTTTACCTCTCAGGAGCTTGATAAGGAAGGCTCAGAAGTTTATGTGGTCGCCAGTGTGCGCTCAAGCTTTCGAAGAATTGAAAAGTGGTCTGACCACAACTCCTATTTTGTGTTTGTCATGTGGAACAGAGGGCTACGAGATCTATAGCGTTGCTTCGGGGAGCGGCTTAGGCTGCATGTTGCTACAGCATAGTAAAGTGACAGCGTATGGCTCGCGCCAGTTGAAGGTACATGAGAGGAATTATTCGGTCAATGGCCTGGAGTTGGCAGTCATGATATTTGCTTGAAGCTCTGGAGGAATTACTTGTATGACGTGAAGGTTGATATTTACATAGATCATAAGAGTTTGAAATATCTGTTGGATCAAAAGGATCAAAATATGTTTCAACAAAGGTGGATGAAGTTTCTTGGGGATTACACCTTCCAGATACACTATGTACCTGGCAAAGGTAATGCCGTTGCGGATGAGTTAAGTCGCAGGGTTCCCGCACAAGCTAACATGATAAGGATGCATGAAGAGCATCTTATTCGAGATTTGGAGGCCTTAGAGATCTCTTGCGTGGATAAGAGGTCTAGTGCTGAATCACGATTGTATTGGACAGAGGTAAACTATGACCTCGCCGACCGGATTCGACTGGCTTTGGAATTGGACGATAGCATGAAGCGCTACATGCCTGAGACTTTGGAAGGGTCAAATACCCAATTTACTGTTGATCATCAGTTGTTGTGGAAGAACAGAAGTTTGTGCATCCCAAAGATGGGTAAAATACGAGAAGAATTAAAGTACGAGGCTCATTATACGAAGTACTCGATTCATCTAGGGAGCAAAAAATGTATAAAGATATGAAAAAGTTATTCTGGTGGCCAGGACGGAAGGACATTGTTTTTTATTCTGCAAAATGTCAGACTTGTACCTTGGTGAAAGCCGAATGTCAAAAGCTTGGAGGATTTTTGAAGTCTTTGCCTATATAGGAATGGAAGTTCGACGATATATCTATGGATTTCGTACTTGTTTTGCCGAGATCATAGAAGTGAAACGACGCCATTTGGGTAATCGTTGATCGTTTGACTAAAGTGTCACACTTCATCCCAAATAGGAAGGGTGATTCTGTGGAGAAATTAGCAAAACCTATATGTGGATAATATTTTCCGACTGTACGGTGTGCCCCATAGTATCGTGAGTGACCGAGATGGGCGCTTCACGTCAAATGACTGGAGGATGGTTCATCAACAGTTGGGTACCAAACTAAAGTTCAGTACAACATTTCATCCATAAATGGATGGTCAAACAAAGAGGGTGAACAGGACGATGGAGGACATGCTTCGTATGTGCGCCCTAGATTTCGGAAAAAAGTGGGAAGATCACTTGTATATGATCTAATTCACTTACAACAACAGCTACCAGGCAAGCATTCAAATGGTGCCCTTCAAGACCCTTTATGGTAGAAAGTACCATACTCCATTGTCATGGTTGGAGACGGGCGAGTCCAAGTTGTTTAAGCGGAAGGAAGTTGAGGATGCGACTTTTATTGTTCGGACAATCAGCGAGCGGCCGTTGATAGCGCGGGATAGAAAGGCTAAATATTTCAATGCCAAGCATAGAAATATGGAGTTCGTCGTGGGCGATTGGGTTTACCTGAAGATCAAACTGTTCAAGGGAGTGTCTAGATTACGACGACTGAAAAATCCAAGTCTGAGATACCTTGGGCCATTTGAGGTTTTGGAGCGCATTGGTGAAACCGCCTATCAATTAAAGATTTCAACGGACCTTAGTGGTCTGCATGACATATTCCACATATCTGTGTTGCGGAAGACGGTGCAAGAGCCCACATAAGTGGTTACGGTGGATCAGGTGCCGATTGATGTCGGGTTGACAACGAAGGTCAAGCCCATTCGTATTAAATACTCGGAAGTTAAGCAGCTTCGCAATAAGTATATCAGGATTTTCAAGGTCTGTTGGGACAACTATGGCCGAGAGGAGCTATCTTGGGAGCGGTAACAAACCATGAAGGCCGAGTTCCCTGAGCTTTTTGTTTGAGGTATACTCTCAGAGTATTAGTTTTTCTTTCTTTTCCTGCAATACATAATTTTGGGACGAAATTCTTTAAGTGGGGGAGATTTGTAATGCCCCGAGATTTCTGAAGTAGGAAAAAGAGTTTTCTGGAAGTTACCACCCGGCGGTAGGCTAACGCCGGCGGTAGCTCCGGGATAGTCAGCTTTAGGCACCGAGAGCATTGATTGAGGCTACGTGACTCAACGCCTAGTCTACCGCGTGGCAGTAGGTTGATAGCGTGCGGCGTTAGACACTCTATTGGCTGAGTTCTCGGGAATTTAGAGCCCATCGATAGGGTTACCGCAGGCGGTAACTTGGCAATTTAATTATCTAAGCGCTCGGGTTTCTACCGCATGACTGTAGTTGCTATCGAGTGGTGGTAGCTGAAGAGGTCATGTCGTAACCTTTGCTAGCTACCGCGAGGTGTTAACATCTTATCACTTGGAGATAATGATTCTGTAACTGCGTGGCCACGTGTTAACCTGTGATTGGAGGGACTGGGTGGTTGCGCTCGAATCGAAGCATTGAATTGAGGTACCGCGCGGCGGTAGTTAGCTACCGTGCGGCAGTATCTTTGTTTAAATTCCTGAATCGGTCATTTCACTTCATCTTCTTTGGATTTGGTACTTGGCCGTGTCTTTTGGAGGAGGAGCAGCAATGCCAGAAGAGATGGTTTACGCCGTTGTTCGATATTCAGAATTCAGATTCGCAAAGCGAGTTCGGATCTATGGAGGCAAGGCTGGAGCGGTCGATTTCAACCGTCTAGATTTCACCCATGGTGCCAAAGAGGACTACAAGGGTAACGATCCTCATCCTTGGACATGTCAAGACTTTCGTTTTGTCATTAGAGAGTACACACTCCACGAATACGTGGAAGTGCTTCTCCCGACGAGTAGATCTGTGTATCCCTGTTAGTTTTGCATTTAGATCCGGAATCGAAGTACAGTATAGGCATGCTATGTGAAGCACATCCGGACAGGTTGTTCTGGATTGGTGATGTTTTATATGTTTTCTATTCCAGAGAAGACTCTGTGGTTATCACGTAGATTTCAGAGTTGTGGGGTGTATAGATGGCTGCATTGAGAGTACTGGATGTAGACTCCAGGAAAACACCCGATTTGGGGGCAGAATCGATAGTCTAATCCCCTATCGCGCGACGGTAGCGCTACTGCCAGCGGTAGCTCCCAGTTAGCATTGTGTTGTTTGTTGAGGCATGTTCCTTGGAAACCTCGTGGCTGTTTGCTGAAGCCTATCTCTATGAGACCTACGAGCTATTTTGTGAGGCCTGTCTTGTGAGACCCGGTGGCCGTGATGGCTTGTATCGCAAAGACCTGGGGGCCAGTTTTGTGGAGCATGAGCTTTAATTGCTTAGCTTTGGTAGCCATGAGTGCTAGCCTAGGATCCTTTCAGAGTTATGGATCATGTGGAAAAGGGAAAGAGGATGCTAACCTACGTCAGGCCTGTGAGCCGAACGATTTGAGAACGAGATATGGCTAAACTATACCCTCCCCTATGTTGGTCGACTTGGAGTGGTCAACGTGTAAATCACATGACTTATAGTAGCACTAGGGCATTGTCTCTGGCCTTGGCCCTTGTGAGACTGAAACCTCAAATGTTGTTGACCATCACAGAGAATGGTGGTGTGACCCTTATGGTCCTGTGCATCGAGAATGTGCCCTGAGAGCACGGGGCATTGGGCGTTTCCACCAATGTATGTGGTGAATGGTGCTTAAGTTACACGTTTTGATTCCAATTATATAATTATACTAATATCTGTATGGAAGGAGCACCGCCACCCCGGGTGAGTGGTGGGATTGTTATAATTTGGTCAGCTAATGTTGACCGTTGTTATTGTTTGCCACTGTGCGGTGGAATGTTTCATGCAAGTGTAGCCAAACCAGACGGGATATAGTGGGCTGGAGCCAAGGTCTGCTAAGCTGTCCCATGAAGGCCAAAGCGAATTACCTGCTTATTATATTGTTCATGTGTGGCCAGCCTACATTCCGATGTATGCAAGACATTTTAATTTGAGTTGAACAATGTAAGGCCTTAAGGCCAAGATCTTATTTGTGTATTTGTTTTGCATTCCTAGTTGTGGTAGTGGACATTCATGTTGTTGTTGGGTTCTATTTATAACCTTTAAATTACATCTGCTAGAATGCACTTTGGGTTAGGATATGCTTTATTAGATTATGATTTCAATTAAGTAACTCCTTGGTCTGTCCATGGTATATGGCGTTGGGCCTCGGCTGGACCTTCTGTTATATGTTATGTGACGGATGGGGGTATTATACGCCAGATGCCAAAAAGTGCTGATTAAAGAATGGACAGTCAAAGTCCAACAGTTTGCAAAGAATATATGCGGCTAAATCCACAGGCATTGAGTGATGATAGTTTACTCAATGCCATATAATAAGAGGCGTCGAGTAAAGCTCAGTCTGTCAAAGATTTAGCATTGACAAGGAAGAAATCCAACTAAGTCCAGAATCATTGAGTGAGGATAGCTCACTCAATGCCTGAAGAAAGAAGCATTGAGTCAAGCTCAAGCAGTCAAAGCATTTGAAGATCTATCAAGAATTATGGCCAAGTATAGAAGCATTGAGTGAGGATAGCTCACTCAACGACCAGAAAAAAAGTGTAGATAGAACAAAGTTCAGTCAAATCTTAAGAAGATATAGATAGAAAAATCTGTCTAAGTTTAGATGTGTTGAGTGAGGACAGCTCACTCATCTCAAGTTCATCAAGAAGATAGGTTAAGTACAGAAGCGCTGAGTAAAGGCAGTTCATCCAACGCCTCATCAAGAAGATAGGCAAAGGCAGAGGCATTGAGTGATAAAGACTCACTCAACGCATTCATAAAGATGGAAATCGACTAAGTACAAAAGCAGAGAGTGACGGTAGTTCACTCAATGCCTCAGCAATATGACATGCATTAAGAGGAACAGCTAAGTCCAGAAGCATTGAGTGATGAAGGATCACTCAACGCACTCAACATTTAGCAAAGCAGAAGTAATTGGCTAAGTTCAAATTCGTTGAGTGATGAAGGTTCACTCAACGCACTCAACGCCTGACAGTGTAGAATATCTGGCTAAGTGTTTTTGTACTGAGTGAAGTCTATTCACTCAATGCACTCAACACATGGGATGAATTACCTGAATTTGTCCAAGTCCACAGATGCTGACGTCAGCAAAAGTCAGCAGAATTTCTAATTGTTGCGGGAAGTCTACAGTAAACGACAAATGCCACTGAAGGCCTACCATACGACATTTTCTGATAAAGATAAGTTGCAGCTAACAACTATTGGTGGTCTCGTGGATCAAAGAGCCATTGGACGATAGAAGATAAAAGGATTGAGATCAGTGGAAATAAATCAACTTTTAGGGTTTTATCTTTTCGCAAAGAGGGGGAACTCCATGGTTTTATATTTTCGCAAAGATGGGAACTTCATCTTCTTCCTCTCTACATTGTTGGAGAGCCTGAAGATAAAGTTCAACATGCTAATCTAAAAGTCCAAGCAGTTAGCTATTACAATTTTCACCTACAACAACAAGTTTAAAAAAATATTCTGAGAAGGAAGAAGAAGCAGAGCAATCTGATTTCTGCAGACAAGGTTAGCTGAGTGAAGAATATAAAGAATTGTCAACTCATTTGTCTTCATCAGCAAGTTCAGAAACTTGTGTTTCTGAGTTACTTCCAGAAAAAGCAGTAGTTACTTGAAGATCATCTTTATTGTTGCTATGAAGAAGTTAGGGCTGAGTTCATCTCAGCTCAGGAACCAGAAGACTCAGATAATATTTCTCTGGAGTCAAAACAACATCAACAAACCTTAACTTTCTATAGGATCCTTTAGATCTGAGTGTAGGCCTAATTATAAAGGCTGAGTGTAGTATCATTTGTTGATCTGAGGTAGGATCCTGTGTGGATCTGAGATAGGACCTGTGCGTCTGAGGTAAGATAATTTGCCTGGGGTAGGAGAGTCATTCTCCCTGAGTGGTAGGGCCTTTATGCCTGAGTTGTAGGATCATTCTGTGGATCTAAGGTAAGGCCTTTTATGCCTGAGTTGTAAGAGAGTCATCCTCTTTGAGTTGTAGGGCTATCCTCCAAGCCTGAGTTGTAGGACTATTAATTTATTCTGAGGTAGGTGATCTTTGGATCACTGAGTTGTAGGGGCAAGTTTCCTCTGAGATATGGCTTTGTATCTAAGGTAGGTCTTGGAGGAGACTGAGAGATCCTGAGGGATCTGTGTTTTAAGCTCTTTGGAGTCGAGTTTTGGAGAAGTACCTTGTCTAGCACACTGTTAGAAAGGTGGGAGGGACAATGAATGTACCCATAATCCGGGGAACCGCTATAAATCTTATGTATGTTGTTTGTATTCTTGAAAGCAAGATAACTAACTCAACACACATAAAACACAAAGAAAGTTGAAGTCTTAAAAGACTAAGAAACATATTCACCCACTCTATGTGATTTAGCTATACTTGAAACTGAAGACTTTCAGTAGTTTCAACAATCTATGGCAAAGTGACTCACTTTACCACATCACCAACATTTATGAATGTTGTATCTCCTCTTCTGGACAGTCTTAGAGAGGTATAAGATATCAATATCTATCTGTCCAGAGCGGAGAGCATTAACCTTTTTCTTGTTTCTTTCAGCAATAATCTGACTGAAGGTTAGTCTTCCAGTGGATCCACATGGCATATTCTGAGTAGCACCAGTAGATGTCATCTTTGAAGCTGACATGGAGTTGATGGCTTCAGGAATTACTAAGTTTGGCTCACTGATTTACTTGCCCTTAGTCAGGGTGTATAGTAGAGGAACCTGAGAATATGCCACTATCTCATTCTTGAGGTTTGGGGCTGGAGCACCAAACACAAGTGGTCCATAATGGGCCAATTGGATTTTATCATGAGGAGCCTTCAGTACACTCACATCCATGCCCTTTCTCCCTCATTGTAAGATACTTTTGTATTCTTACAAGAAGAGTTCTCATTCTTCTAGTGACCATACACACTGTCCTAGTCATACCTGTTGCAAGGGAGGATTACCTTGTGAAAGATGGTCTGAGACTCTACAGGAGTTTTGTCTTTCCCTTTGGAATGGGCAGCTCTGGAGTTCCACTTAAACCCCAGATCTCTCTTATCCTTTTGGGAGTTAAAGGAGTCAATCAGTGGCAACACTGTCTTGGGCTTTGAAAATTCAGCCACTAACTTTCTCTCCTTAATGAGATTCTCTTAAAGATCCATAATGACATTTTACTTCTGGTTGATGGTTCCAATTTGAATGATTGAGATTGACTTCAGTTGGCTAACTCTCCCCGTCATCTGAACTAGCAAGGGTAATGACTGAAACTGCAAGGAAGCAGCTTGCTTTAGGGAGACAATCTTCTTGGCTTGTCTCTTGACAAGTCTTTTGCTCCTCTTCAGAGCATCCAGAATTGCACTATATTTGTTAATCAATTAATAGACATAATCTTCAGAATCTGAACCATCATCCTCACTAGAGGAAAGGGATGCTTCAGAGTCTGATCCATGTTCATAGATAGAAGGAGAGCTAGGGTTAGAATGTACCTCATCAGGAATAGCATTATCCTGATTTTCTTCTGATAGAGCCATGGGGCTGAATTCCTCATCCTCTTCACAATCACTATCAACAGATGATAGTGGAGCCCTTATGCCTGATGGGGTAGCTGGATGGTCAACTTCTTATTCAATGGTCATGAGACCAATGTAGGCCTCTTTTTCATCTGATTCTGAAGATTTAGAATCACTATTTGATAGACAGACTTTCTTCTTGGTCAAGAAGCTCTTCTCAGTCTTCTTGTCCCTATGAAGCCTTTTCCCTTTAGAGTTAATCTGCTCCTACCTCTTAACTGGATAGTGAGCAATGACATGTCCACTCTTGTTGTAACAATAACAAAAAACATTAGACTTAACACATTTGTTCTGTTTGAAGACATACCTTTCCCCATAGGTGTCATTTCTGTATTTTTCTTTGCTGGAGTAAGGCTTCTTTGAGGAGAGCTAGAAGAGCCTTTATTCTTCCATTATCTCCTCCTGACCAGCAGCTTCTTGACCTGATTGGAGAATAGTGTTAGTTCTTCATCTGATAGCTCACTTCCAAAGGAGCTGGGATCACTCTCCATGGAGGATAAGGAGTCTTTTACCTGCTTCTTCTTGTGACTTCAGCTCTAAACGACACTAACTTCTCTTTACTGAGAGATCTGGTTGCATCCTCTTCAGCCTTCCTGGAGTTCTGCTGTAACTAATGAGACTGCAGCTTACTAAACAAGTTTTGAGGCAGAGTGTTGTCCAGGTTGCCAACTTCTCTAATGGCACAGATCTTGATATCTCATTCTTTGTTTAGGGATCTCAAGAACTTGTCATTCATCTCGTAATTAGTGAACTATCTACCATATGTGAAAAACTATTCACTATCGTGAAGAACTTCTCGTAGAATTCAGCTATGGAATGCTTCTTCCCTTGCTTAAATGCTACATATTGTTGATTTCGGAGGGATTTTATGTCATCCCTCACTTCTTTTATCCCTTCCATATAAACAACAAGAGAATCCCACATCTCTATAGTAGTCTTGTAGTGAAACAAGTTCTGCAAGGTGGAGTCATCTATGGCACTGACAATGATATTTTGTGCCCTCTTATCCATAGTGGACAAGATGACTTCATCCTTAGTCATTTCAGTGTATTTCTTTAAGGTTTGGACATTAGCATCCAGGACAGAGATCTTCATGGGAATGATGGATCCTTTCTAAACTGTAATGAAAATCCTTGGGTCTGATGCTTCCATGAGTAATCTGACCCTGTCTTTCCAAATCATAAAGTTTTCCTTTCCATAGATAGGGAGCTTCATGGAGCTTAACACCTTGTGGTTCTCACCTGAATGCATGAAGCAAATTTGTAGCTACTCGTGGAGATCTGTTTAGACTGTTAAGTCCTTTTTGAACAACCTCCCTCTGATACTACTTGAAAGTGTTTATTTTAAGAGTAGTTATGCACCTAGAGGGGGGTGAATAGATTTCTTAATCTTTTAGACTACTTTCTTAATTTAGTGTTTTGAGTGTTAAGCTATTTAGTTTGCTTTCAAGAACACACAACATCACACCAGTATTTATAGTGGTTCCCCAGGGTATGGGTACATCCACTACCCCTCCCACCTTTCTAATAGTGTGTTAGACAAGGCAATCTTCTCCAATCTCAGCTCCAAGAGCTTACAACATAGATCCCTTGGGATCTCTCAAACTTCCTCTAAGTCCTACCTTAGGACAAAGTCCTACAACTCAGAGTAAATATTACTCCTACAACACAGATCAAGAATGATCTTACCTCAGGCCAAAGGTCCTACCTCATATTCACAACTGAATCCTACAACTCAGCCTTTATATTTCAAGCTTACATCTCAGATCGGTACTGATCCTACAGAATGGGTAAGTTTGTTGTTCTTGATATGCTATAGAGAAAGTGTTCTCTGAGACATCTTGCTGAACTGAATAAACTCGGCTCTTAATTTTTCACAAGTCCAAGAATAGATCTTCAAATTTGTTCTGCTTGAACTGAGAAGTAACTGTAGAGCACTGTTTCTTCAAGCCTTTGATGGATTAAAGTTGAGTGCAGTGGAGTTGAAGATGAACAACAATATAGACTTGCTCTGCTCCTTCTCACACAGAAAAAAATTCCTGACCTTACTGTTAAAAATTGATTTAATCTTCTATGAAATATTTCTTCAACAGTAAACACTGTATGTGATTCATAGACTGACTGTAAAGCAAGTTCTTGGAAAACTTCAATTTTGTCGAGAGGAAGAAGATGACCAGTAAAGCTCTAAATTCCCCAAAAGCACTTTTTTCTTTCTCGGGACCCTGCTTTGTATCCTGTCGTCCAACGACTCTTTGTGCAGTATGGACCATCGGAGTTGGTAACTACAACATTTCTTTTGTATTAATTGTTGTACTAATGGTAAGTGGCGCCTTTTGTCATCTAGCGTGCAAAACCCATGACATAAATTCTTGCTAATGTCAGCATGACTCAGCGCTTCTGGACTTGGACAATTTCCAAACAATCTGCATATGCATTGAGTTAAGCATTGTCACTCAACATAGTATCACTTAGCAGAATTCTGCAACTTGAGGCGTTGAGTGAACCTTCATCACTCAGTGCTTCTAACATTTACAGTCTAACTGTTAAGGCATCGAGTGACGTCGAGTGATGTTCATCACTCGACGCTTCTGTACTTAGTTGAAATTTCTCTGCATGAAGGCATCGAGTGCATCTTCTTCACTCAACGCTTCTGGCTTCTGACTGTCTTCTTGATGAGGCATTGAGTGACCTGTCTTCACCCAACGCTTCTGTACTTGGCAGAAATCCTTGATGAGTAGGCGTTGGGTGAACTGTCTTCACTTAATGTTTTTGTCCTTAGATAGATTTCTTGATGAGGTGTTGAGTGGCCTGTTTTCACTCAATGCTTCTATACTTAAGCTGATTTCCAGAAGTGTAGGCGTTAAGTGAACTTCCTTCACTCAACGCTTCTATCCTTAGATAGATTTCTGGTCAGCAACTCTGAGGCTTTGACTGCTTGAGCTTTTTTCAACGCTTTTAGCCTTTTGGTGTTGATTGAACTGCCTTCACTCAACGCTTCTGGACTTAGCCAGATTTCAACTTTGCTAGTATCCTGTCTTGAGTCCATCTGTCTTTGTGACTTAGACTACATGTCTAATCAATGTAACAAAGTATAACCTGCATACAATGAACTTGAACATATATTAAATACATTCATGTGTATACTATTGACTTGTTGGCCTTCTTCAAATTTAGGACATTGTGATCAATGGACACAACAAAGGCCTAGTCCCTACGATGTTAATTCTGCATTTGAATGTATGAGCAAAGATACACAAACAATTCACAATGGTTTGACCACTAATGAATTTTAAAGGTCTTGGAGTAAGAAAAGGAATGAGTAGGTGAGGTGCACCTTACCGTAAAGTGTTAGCATCCAATGGTTCATGTTGATTCCCACACACATCTCAAAGCATACACATACCAAAATGCTTTGAGATATGTGTGGACATTCACGCAAATCGTCAGATGCCTGTACTTTACGGTAAAGTGCATCACTCGCACTTTACCACCCCCATACCCAAGTAGGTGCCGACCATTTGTCAGGGGGATCTTGTTAAGATAATTTTCTTTCAAGTGTGAAAGAGTCTAACCAACTTTGACCATGCTTTTAAAACATGTGTTTCATGACAAGTATGAAAAGGATTAGCCGTCTTTGACCTGAAAATCAACATGGGCTCTTAAATAAAACTTATAGGAAATTGTCCAAAGGAAGCTTCATGTCAAATGACATGTGTTTTTTACCGAAGGAAGTTTCATCGACATGTCATCAACCACCTCTACCTCCATAGTTTTGACCCTATAAATAGGCATGAAGGAAGAAGTTTTGGCATCCAATTCTCTACAAACTCAAGCATTGGAAGATTTCTAGAGATGCCTTTGCGACAATTGTCTTAGTTTGGGAGAGCTTTCAAACGTCATTATACGATGTTGATGAGGAGTACTTCACATGCATGGATTGGATCTAGAGCAAATTTGGGCAAAGATTCAAAGAGGTATCTTGGAGAGGATTTGCGTAATCCAACTTGTCTGCCTCTGTCGGTAACTTGTAGTTTTTCTGTTGCAATTCATTGTATTATGTAGTATAAAACTGGTGAAGATCCTATTAAGATCGAGGAGGGAAAGCCTTGTAATTGTGTATTATTTCATTCATTTTAGTGGCGGCTTTCTTGGTTGGACTCTGATTGTCCCGTGGTTTTCACCCTATTGGGTTTCCACGTTAAATCCTTATGTCACTTTTATTATTTTTATTTTGTGTTGTATTTGTGTATCGGCATACCGCTAAGCAGTCATGCAGGTACTTTCTTGAACTAATTTGTAGGTGCTCTGGTCGGGCTTGCGTGCTCTCTAGCCCAACAAGTGGTATCCAAGGGAGGTTTATTATTAGAGCAATTATCGGGGCGACTTGTCTGAGATTCGAGACGAGTCAATCAGATATTTTGAGTTAGTGAACTTGTGCAGTAGGCAATGATCATTGGTCTGCTCCCCATCCTCTTTGATTCCTTTCTTTGAAATAGTCAACTCAAAGAACTAAGGTCAGTTCGATTAGTGAAAGAGCACGATGGAGTCTACATCAAGTTCAGTCTTTGAGCAAATGGTTAAATTGAACGGCACGAACAACCACCAGTGGCACTTACTGATGAAAGATCTCATTTAAGTGAAGGGCTGGCATGATCCTATCTTTGAGGAGATGCCTAAAGATACAGATACAAATAAGTGGAAGGTAGAGCACCAAAAACTTTGTGGATTTGTCAGACGGTTTGTGGAATCAAATGTTTACCACCATGTTACAAGTATCATTTATGTGAAGGTACTTTGGAAGACTCTCGAGATGTTGTATGACAAGAGTACTAGCATCAAGAAGCTATTTACTGAAGAAGCTTGGAGATTTTAAGTGTAGAGATGACTCGCCTATCTTAGATCATGTGAACAAGTTCCAAGGTATTATTGATCAGCTTACTGTTATGAAGGTGACCTTCCAAGACGAGGTCAACGCTCTGTAGCTGTTGAAGTCTTTTCCATACTCTCAGGAGATGGTTAGAGTTTCTCTAATCAACTCCTCTCCTGGTGGAATCAATATTATAGAGATTGCCAAGAATGAAATCTTAAACGAAGAGGTGAGAAGGAAGTCTCATGGAATATCAGGCTCTTCTTCACGAGCTAATATCAAATTTTCTGATCCCAGGGGAGAGACAAGAGCAAGAACAGGGGAAGGAATAATGAGAGGAGAAAAAGCAGAGAGGACTCAAGGTCCATCTACCAAAATGTGGAGTGTCACCATAAGAAGGGTCATATTCAGAAGTTTTGTTATACTCTAAAGAATGACCATAAGAAGAAGGGAGAGTCCTCAAATGAGAAGACAGATAAGCATACGGCTGACATTGTCTCTACAGAGGAGGAAAATGTCATCATTATTAGAGATGACATCATAGATGCACTCTAGTGTGATGATAGGAGCTATATTGTCGACTCAGGTGCTTCTACATATGTCCCCCACAATAGAGAATTAATTGCCACTTACATGAGTCATGACTGTGAAGTGCTTAGAATGAGCAATGGTGACACGTCTAAAGTTATCGGGAGGGAGACATGCATCTGAATACTAGCACGGGAAGTTTGCTGATTTTAAAGAACGTGTGACATGTACTTAACATCCGCTTCAATATAGTTTCAGTTGGAAAGCTAGGTGATGAGGGAACTTGAGCGTCTTTGGTGGAGATTTTTAGAAGCTTATTAAGGGGTCGCTAGTAGTGGCTAGAGGCTATAGAGAGACTAGTCTATACTACATGGAAGGGAGGCCTGAAGCTATACAGTCCAACACTATTAGAGATGAAGTATCCACATCTTTATGGCATAGGAGACTGAGTCACATAAATTAGAAGGGTCTAGGATGTCTCGCAAAGAAGAAATGATATCTGATCTATATATGGATTAATTTGAGAGATGTGACCACTGCATGTTTGGAAAGCAAAATAGTGTACTTTTTAGAGCCACACTTCCAGTAGGAGATCTGAGCCACTAGAGCTTGTATATACTGATGTTTGTAGACCACTGAAGGTCTAAATGAGTGGAGGATCATCTTTCTTTGTGATGTTCATCGATGATCATTCAAGAAAACTTTAGGTCTACGCTATTAAGACCAAATATGAGGTTCTCGAAACTTTTTAGAAATACCATGCTGAGGTGGAGAGGCAATCCGAGAAAAAGCTAAAGTGCATTAGGTCTGATAACGGGGGAGAGTATATTGGTCTCTTTGATGAGTACTATAGAATGTAAGGGAAAGACTCCGCCCAAGATGCAGCAGCTGAATGTCGTAGCTGAAAGAATGAGTAGGACATTAATGGAGAGGATGGGGTGCTTGCTGTCTGAGTCAAAGCTACCTGACATGTTTTGGGGTGAGGTTTTATACAAAGCTGCACACGTCATCAACCTATCTCCCAGTTATGTATTACAAGAGGATGTTCCTGATAAGGTCTGGTATGGGAAGGATCCTTCATATAAACACTTTAGGATCTTTGGCTATAGAGCCTTTGTGCATGTCCCTCAGGATGAAAGATCAAAGTTGGATTCCATAACCAGACAATGCATTTTCTAGTATATGGACATAGCAGTGAGTTTGGCTATATATTCTTTGATCTAGTTGATAAAAAACTTGTATGAAGTCGTGATGCTGTATTTTGTGAAAATCAGACTATTGTTGATCCTAAGAAGATGGAGAAGGCTGACTCTCACACTGATACAGAGTCTCAAATGATTAAAAGTGATGATACTGAGGAGGCTGTAAAGATTTAGCCAATACAGGGCAATGAGCCAATTCAAGATCATGAGGACACTATTGATGGTGAGCCTATAGAGGACATCACCAATGATGTGCCTATACTAGCAGCTGAGCTCTCTCCACGGAGGTCTGATAGAGTCAGACACCCATCTTAGAGATACTCCACCAATGAGTATATTCTGTTGACTGATGCAGGGGAGCCCGAGTGCTTTGATGAAGCAGTGCAGAGCTCAAAGTAGAAAGAATGGATGATTGTTATATAGGAGGAGATGCAATCTCTGCATGAAAATCATACTTATGAGCTGGTACGATTGCCTAAGGGCAAGAACTCTTTGAAGAATCGATGGATTTTCATAGTAAAGCAGGGAGACCCCTCAACACCACTCAGATATTAGGTCAGATTAGTGGTGAAGGATTTTAGTCATAAACAAGGAGTTGAGTTTGATGAGATCTTCTCTCCTGTTGTGAAGATATCATCTATTCGGGTAGTTCTTGGCCTTGCTGTGAGGTTAGACCCAGAGATCGAGCAGATGGATGTCAAGATCGTATTTTTACATGGTGATCTTGAGGAGGAGCTATATATGGAGCAGCCTGAAGGTTTTAGAGTCAAAGAAAAGGAGAGCCTAGTCTGTCTCCTGAAGAAGAGTTTGTATGGCCTAAAGCAGGCCCCGCGATAGTGGTACAAGAGGTTCGATGCTTTTATAGGAGAGATTGACTTCAAGAGGACGACCCTTGATCAATGTGTGTTTGTGAAGCAATATGCTCTAGATGATTTCAGCATCCTAATCCCATATGTAGATGACATGCTGATAGTTGGTAGGAGCATTACTCACATTGTTGAGCTGAAGCGGTAATTGAGCTCCACATTTGCAATGAAGGACTTGGGAGTTGAGAAGACCATCTTAGGGATGTATATTTGGAGAGATAAAGGCTCCAAGTTACTATAGTTATCGCAAGAGAGATATATCATGAGGGTACTACAAAGATTCAGTATGGATCAAGCGAAGAAGGTGAGCACGGCTAGATGGTGGCAGCCTGTGCGGACTGTCCGCGCAGACTGCACGGATAGGTGTGGAAACTAGCCAGTTCGGCTAGTATTCAGTAATTAGTTCCCAGGATTGTAACCAGACAGATAGAATGTTTATCCACCGGGAGTTGTGGACTCTTTTGGAGGTTTCAAGATCACTATGGTTTTGTGCCTTAGCCTTGCTATCGAATGTCATGGTTGGAGTCCGCAAAGTTCACTTGTTAGTGTGAACTAGTGGTTGAGTCCATCGGGTTGGAGTCCGCTCCATTGAGTCTTAGTGGTGTGGACTCGGTCTTGATTTGTACCAAGTCTTATTGTGCTCAGTCCACAGAGTTCGCGAGGTAGTGTTGACTGCTTCTATCTGCTGAGTTCGGCAACATGTTAGTTTGGTTTGTGCTCTAGTTGCAGACTCAGAGTACGTGGACTGGAGCAGCATATGTATGGTATGCAGACTGGTATCTACATTCACTGTGTCATTAGGTATGACAGATTGGTCCTGGTTCTAGCCTTATTATTCAAGGCAGATAGGCTTCGTCCGTCCTTATCGAGACAACCTTGGTGAACAGGCTTAGTGTCCGCTCTATGCGGATATAGTTGTTGCTAGCTCCAAGATGGGTAGTGTTTCTATTAGCTAGGGCATGTGACCACACTCCTCTCCATGCCTATAAATAGGACCCACTAGCGGGTGGTCCTTGTGTTTATGTACATATCATGTGTGGTGACGGGTGGTTTCATTATCCAAGAACAAGTGAACACACTCCTCTCCATGCCTATAAATAGGACCCATTATCATATCATAATTATCGTGAACAGTAAGTGAGCTCGGTTGGTTGCGGATAAGTTTTTATATCAGCTCGGTTTGAGAAGTTAACTGATTTTGTTGTTGCAGATTATGCAGCTAGCGCTGAGAATCCAGGGACTTGGTTCTGACTTATATCAGGAATCAATGTCAATAGTTGCTGATACAATCGGTAGTTTGCAGCAGTTCGCGGCTTGCGACTAGACTGTCTTCTCATTGGCAATCTTTCCTAGTTCAATAAGGTTGTCCCCTTCTAGCGATCTGTCTATTCAGTTCAGCAGCAGGTGTTCGCAATTTATCTAGTGGCTAGGCGACCTCGCAATTAGGTGTCTATCAGATTGTGGACAGAGTACTTCAGCTTTGAAAAACGGGATGTCTGCTGTGTTAGGTTGCGGTCTGGCTACTTGACGGCTTCAGCTTACTCCTTAGTTCAGTTCGGCATAGTCTGCGGTTACTGATTCAATCCGCCCTACTAGTTTTTGCCTTGTATGTTTTTGCTTCCATCAGGTACATCAGCAAATCATGTCTCATCATGTATGCCTCGAATTGTAAAGAAGATTCATAGAATAAGATTTCCTTATTCTTTCATTTTTATCTGGTTTATTTGACTTGGTTTGGGTTGAGTGTTCCTGTGACATGTTTCCCGTTTTCTGATTTTTCACAAATTTTTATATGGTATCAGCGGGAACAGAGGTTTGAGTAGTGATCAACCATCAAAGTTGTTTTTAGCTTCTAGAAGTTAAGTAGAGCAGTGTTGTGCAATAGAAGGAGGATTTGTAAGAGGTCTTGGAATTAAACTTTTGACGCCGACCAAACTCAAGAAATGGAGGTCATGCGTAGAAAGTTATCTTCTGAGTTAGGACCTTTGGGAGGTCGTTTCTAGAGACGATAGGCAAGAAGTAACTGTTGCTACTGGCAATACTGAAGTACTGAGAGATTGGAGGAAGACAAACGCAAATGCAGAGTTTACTCTTAAGCGGGTTACCTCACCGGAGCTCTTTGACCATATCATTGGGTGTTAGTCGGTTGTTGAGATTTCGACTTCCCTTGATGGGTTGTTCAATAGGAATAATGAAGCATGACTATAATTCTTGGAGAATGAGTTGGTGAGAGACACTCCGGGTGATCTGTCCATCTCAATATTCTTCCTGAAGATGAAGAACTTATGTGCTGAGATTTCAGCATTGGACCCTGATGAGCCGATTTTAGAGACGAAGCTTAAGAGGTACATAATTCACAGATTGCGGAAGGAATATGTTGTCTTCGTTACTTCTGTTCAAGGTTGTTCCACTCACCTGTCATTGATTGAGCTGGATAACCTGATGGATTAGTAGGAAAGCATAACAAGACAGATGGCTGGAGCTACTATCTCTGGAGGAGATAGTGAGGCACTCTTCTCAGGGAAGAAGAAGAGGTGGGATAAGAAGAAAAAGTCATTTGTTGGCGATGGTCCATCAACCTCTTATAAGTAAGAGAGGAGTTATTGTAAAGTGTTTGTTTTAGGATAGTGAGTGACCTAAAGGGGGGTGAATATGTCCAATTTAAATCTTGGCTACTTTGAATTCACAGAAATTTACTTAGAGTGTGAATTAATATAATCACAGTATTCACGAAATGCTGAACAAATCTAAATATAATAGTCACAGTACAACACTACAAATAATTGATCACAACACACAATTCAGCACAGCACAGCACACAAAAGTTTTATAATGGTTCCCCAATTTATGGGTGCATCCACTTTCCCCTTCACCAATCTAGCAATGAACTAGATTCAGCAAACTTCTTCTTTCTTTTCCGCAGATTCTCAGATCTTACACCTCAGATCCCAGCTGGCTCCTACAACGCCACATTTTTCCTGTCTTAGCACTACTTGAATAAGGATGTCGAGGTAACATCGCCTTCCCTACTAGACCCCTAAACTTAGATTAGGTTAGGACATGTGGTGGGTGAATGGGGTTTAGGCTAGGTTTGACACATAGAGTTAGGGTGGATTCACATAGTGCCTGCTATAGGGCCCAGGTCAACTCAAGTCAAACTAGCCCAATATGGAGTCATAAGCATGCATTGGCCCCACCACTATGCCCTTAACCATAAAAACAATCTAAGTGAACCTATAGGCACAACTAGCCCAAGTGGGGCACAACAATGGCCAACCCAAGTTGGATGGTGTCATTGGGTCCATGACCATCAAGTGGGGCCAACCCACTCATCATGTTGACCAAGTCAACCTAAAAAAGTCAACAAGTCAACATATGACTTAAAGAAAAGAAATGAAATGAGCCAAGCCCAATCCCAATGGTCAAAGCCCATGAGTCAAGGGCCATGACCAGCCCAAGTGGTCCTTGACAGCCCCCACCCCCCTAAAATAGGAGAGAGAGTGCATGCATGGGGGTGTTTTTGGAAATTTGGGGAAAGAGAGGAGATAAAAGAGAGGGAAAGAGGGGATGGAGGCCACTTGTCCATCCTCCTCCCTCCTAAAGCTCAGTTCTGAGCTTAGAATTAATTCCCCAGACAAATTCTAGCAAAGGAGGTTCCACATGGAGCCAAGGAGGAGCATCCAAGGTGCTGGCCGAAATCATCATTGATGGCATCTCCCTATACAGCCACCCCACCCCCATTTTGACCTCACCATCAGCTTTAGAAGGCCGAGAGGAGTGGAATTTGATATCTAGATCGAAGCTTTTGGTGGAAAAATGAGTTCGGGAGCAAGCTCGCTGGAGAGGAGAAATTCCATGGCCAACCACCGCCGCCACCGCCGTCGGTCTCCAATTAAGGTATGTTTCTCCTCCTCTCTTTTTGTGCTAGCTTCCTAGATCATTTAGGAGAGATTTCGAGCTTAATTGAGCTTTGATCCATGTGAGGTGTGGGAGAAAATCCATGCTTTTTAATGGAGCTCGGGATCGCCGGAAACCGCCACCTCCGACAGCCAAGTCGCCGCCAAACGTTACCCCCCACCTCAACAGAGGTGGTGGTGGTGGTGGCCTGCCGTGGAGGTGGCTAGATGGCCAGGAAACACCAGATCAAGGTGCTATAGGTCGGTGCAATAGCGGTCGTCTGGTTGCGGAAGAAGACGCATGGATGTCGTCTATCTTGATGTATTAAACTATAGCTTATTTCATATTCTGTCACACTTTATTGTGTAACTTGCGGGCTAATTTTCGGCATCCTAGAGGCGTATTCAGAAAACGTGTTCAACATATAAAATGTAGTCCTAGGTCTTATGTTGGATCCCTAGTTTGATTTGGGTTAGGTTCACTATCTAGGATAATTGACCCAACATGTATAGCCAGGGTCATGTCTGTGTCCTAGAGTTTAGGCTAAGTCCTTAGAAACAACGACACATGGACCAGCAAACAGAAGACTGCAGAAGACTCAGACTTAGAAGAAAATCAAGTTCAGGAAAGTAAGTTCGACGTTCGTCGAACTCAGCTCGACGAAAGTCGTGCTCCGCTTGACAAACTCAGAGCAAATTATCTGATTTGAGCTCGATGATATTCGAGCTCAGGTCGACGAATTCTGGGTGATCAACTTCAACACATAAGTCCAGAATCCTTTCTCTGAACACAGGTCGATGAAGTTACATTATCAGCTCGACGAACTTAGAGCACAGAAATGGGAAGTTCTTTACTGAAAGTAGTTAGCTGATCTCAGGTCGACAAACTTAGTTCACAGGTCGACGAACAAGGATTCCCAGGTCGGCGAACAAGATTTCTCAGCTCGACGAACTCTGAACTCAGGTTGACGAAATCTATTCTCTGCTCGACGATTGTTGTGCAGTTCCAGACTTGGAATTTTCCCTTCTTCTTATCCTTATTCTATTGCAGTAATTCCTGAATAATCAATGCTTATATTCTCTAGAAATATCTGTTTGTGGCAGCATTTATTATGGTATTCATCATGATTATTACTTACCGTTTTTAATAGGACAGTTGGGGAAATCCATTAATGCAATATTCTCTCCAGCCGGATTTTCATTCTCCAGGCAGTCAGCATTCAATGCAGACAATTCAAATTCAAAGGAGAAATTAGACCGAGAAATATAGAAAACATATTCTTCTCTTTTAGTCTAGAACACACACACAATAGAGAATAAGGATAGCAGAACACAAAAAATGGACAGGCACCAGAAATTATTCAAGAAAAGGCTCTGACTGTCTTCATCAAGTGTTCTTCCTCCAGCAACAAAAAGGAGACAATCAACTTCTATATGTCTACTAATTTCTGGAGATCTTTTCAAGAAGTCCTACTCACCCTGTAAAACTTCCATTCTTCCCTAACAAATCTTCATCTCAGGGGGATCTTTGACAACAACAAGATCCACTAGTCTTCTCAGTTGTTTTGAGAAAGAGAAGACACCATAAATCTCTCACCCCCTCTTTGTACAAAGGGTTCTTTAACTCCCTTCAAAAGTTATTCTTTGGTTGCAAGTCTCCTGATCAAAAGAAAGTGTTGGTTTTTGAGCACCTAATCAAAAGCTCATTGGTGGCAGTCACCTGATCAAAACCTGTAGTGGTTTCCTACCAGGGTGGTAGAAGATTAGATGTACCCAAGTTGGGGAACCACTATAAAAATTCTTGTGTTGTCTGGTTGCCCTTTTCTTTTTGTTCTTGATGTGCCTGTGATAGATTAGATTATATGTGTTGTGTTAGAATAGCTTAACTTAGGATAACTTTTAGCTTACTGTTAATCGGGTATCTCTTAAGCCATTAATCTGATATTATTTCTTAACAGTAAAAAGATTTTTTTAATTACTCTATTCCCCCCCCTAGAGTAAATCAGGTCTAACCCTCACTTTCAATTGTTATCAGAGCAGGTTCCTTTGGCTGTTCAAGCTAACCCTTGAGCCAAAAGATCATGTGCTAGATCTAATCCTTTATTTCTCTTAGGATCATTTTCACAGCATGGCACAGAACAAAGATTATGCAAGCACTAGACCTCTAGTTTGTAATTTAAATAGATTTGCAATCTGGAAGACAAGATAAAGCTCTATATGAACTATATTGATGAGGACATTTTCAACTCTATTTTTGACAGGTCCTCCTTAAATAACTGCTTCTACATCCATATCAGCTGTAATGCCCCTATACGTCGCATAACATATAACAGTAGGTCCGGCCGGGGCCCGACGCCATATACCACAGACAGACCGGGTGGTTACTCAATGGAAATCATCCAACCAGTAACAACGTCCTACATAGAGCATTTTAGCGGAAGCAATTAAAATTATTGCATTAATAAAGAACCCAACACTAGCATGAATGTCCACTAATACGCCAAAAGAATGAAGTACAAATTCATAAGTACAGGCTTTATGGCCTTACAATTGTTTTCCTCCAATTACATGTTTTTCAAACCTCGGCACGCAGGCCGGCCATACATGAATAAAAGAAAACACTCAAAATTAGGCCTTTGAGGGTCGCTCAGCAACTTGGGCTTTAGCCCGCTATTTACCGCTCGGCTCCGCAGCACCTGTAAGCACAATCCACCGCAACGGTGGCAAATCAAAGCAACGGCCAGCAATGCTGAACAAATTATAACGATCCCGCCCCCAATTCGGGGCGGCGATGCTCCTTCCCTGCACTTTATTAGCATAACCAAGTAGTATATAAATACATTGCATCACAGGCATTGGCACGCACGGCCACACGCCCCGTGCTCTCAGGGCACATTCTCAGTGATCACGACCAAAGTCCGCTGACTCACCACCGCCCCCAGGATGGCAATATCTCGTGAGCAAACTGGTCTTTCTGGCCACTGCCTAAGACCCTCCATCTATGCCAATGGCAAGTGCAAGTAACTTTAGGTCTCTTTAATCGAACGACATAGATTGGGTACGGTTCCACCTGACCCATTGCTCACACTGCAACATCAAATTAAGTCGTCTACGTAGGTCAAGCTTCCCGAGTCCCGTATCTCCCATACAATCACATAACCCAGTTATGTTCAGGTTGGCTCCCAAGCCACCATGTTGGCAGAACCACGCATCTGCCCAGTTTTCTGGGTGCATCTTGGAGTTAATCCCCAAGGCTCCCTGTTGTAATCTACCACGTAGAAAACCCGAAAAACAAACATTCGCATGGAGTCTTCTCCGGCCATTTATGCAATGCAACATCATCGATCTAGACCAACTTGTCCGGGTAGGCTTCACGCATCATGCATATATCCATTCTCGATTACGGACTCTACATGTACACAACGGGGACTATTCATGTCTACCCGAGGGAACGCCTCAAACTCACTGCAAACTTGTGAGAGCGGGCTTCCCTATGCAAAAGAAGTAGAGCTTCACATGCTCAAGTAGAGAATTGTTACCCTAGCGTTCTTCCTTGGAGCCATGGAAAAGTAAGCGGATGAAAATCACCGCACTCTCCTTGCCTCCGTAGATCCGAAGTCGGTTCGCGATTTGGAGCTCCGAAGCTCCGCCGGTGACCAGATCTAGGATTCTTCTTCCTCCTTTGCTCTCCCCTCTCTCTAGACTTAGAAAGAGAACCACTCAAGTGAAATGAGGGTTTCAAAGGCCCAATCCCGGGTATATCCCAGTAGGAACAACCCCCAACCGTCGGATCCCAAAATAAGGAAACGAACGGCTACGATTCATAGCTGAAAAGTAAAACCTGGGCTGAACACGGCCTGCGACGCGCTCGTGTCCAGGGCTGTGTCCCTCATTCGCCATCAAAATCGACGCATCTCGAAAAACACACGGGCATCTGACATGCCCATGTTCGACCTGACACGCCCGTGTCAGCCAGTACACGCCTGTGTTCCCGGGCGTGTTCCCCCATCAATACAGGACCAACACCAACCCGAGACTCACACGGGTCTTGGACACGCCCGTGTCAAACCGAAACTCGCCTGGGCTACAGGCCGTGTTCACTGTCTCAACACTTCGTCGAGCACAGTTCGTAGACCACCCGACACGGCCTTGGACACGCCCGTGTCCTAGATCATGTTTCATGTCTCGACACATCGTCGAGCGAAAAATGTCGACTTCCCGGGCCGATCGTCGACACGAGCTCGACACGCCCTGAGACACGCCCGTGTCTCAGGCCGTGTTCGCTGCTCGACGATCGTCGACTCCAAAATTTGTCGACCTCTCGGCCAAATCGTCCACTCGAGCCTGACACGCCCTAGGACATGCCCATGTCCCAGGCCGTGTGCCCCCTGCCAAATTCCAAATTTGGCCCAAAATGCCTCTCGTCGCTCTTTTGAGTTTCGGGGCATTACATCAACGTCCAGCACTCATGCAGTTCCACCACCTGAGTGGACTGATGCATAGAGGAAAGCTAAGATGGCAGATGCCAAAGACATGAACATTCTAGCTCAGACTATGTTTGATGATATATTTCAAAAGGTGGCTGAGTGCACTTCAGCCAAAGCCATCTGGGATTCTCTAAATCAGATGGTGGATGGATCTGCTGATGAGAGAAAGGATAGGAGATCCAATCTCATCTCACAATATGAAAACTTCAAGAAGGATGAAGCTGAGTAGTGAGTGATATGTACAACAGTCTTAGCTCAATCATCAATGAGCTAAACACATTGGACAAGGACATCACTCTGACAGAATTCAATGATAAAATCCTTATGTGCTTCCCTAGCACATGGGATTCAAGAATCTGGTCAATCAGAGAAGCCAGAAGCATGACAAAAATCTCTACTAAATCACTTCTTGGAAAGCTAAAATCCTATGAGTAATTAATGAAGACCAGAGAAGCAGCAGCTGAACAGAAGATTCTAACTCCTATCAGGAAGGAGCACAACATTGCATTCAAGGCTGCTGAAGAGTCTGAAGGGACTCCAGTCAATGAAGAGCTGATGAGCCTATTTGCCAAAAGATTCTTCAAGATGGCAAAGAAGGATTTCAGAAGAAAGTCATCAAGGCAAAATGATAAGCCAAGGTATGACAAGACCCCATCTAAGGAAATTGTTTGTTTTGAATGCAAGAATCCTGGACACTTCATCTCAGAATGTCCAGAAACTCAGAAAAAGGACAGAAGAAGAGAACAGGATTCTAGAAGAACACATCATAGCAAGCCCTCCTCCAGCAAATACAAGATAGAGGAGAAAGGGTTTGTTGCAGAAACCTGGAGTGATACTGAGGAAGAGTCATCATCCTCCAGCTCCAGTGATGATCAAGAAGAAGAGAAGGCAAAGGAAGTTTTTCTAATGGCAATAGATAATTCCAGCAGTCAGTCAGAGGCTGAAGCTTCAGAAGATGAAAGATCTTTATCTGCAGAGGATCAGGTAATAGCATCCTATGATTTTAATTAAGAAGAATTTAAAACTGAATTTAAAAATCGGTGCTTAGATCTAATAGACTCTGAGAAGGAAATCAAACTTCTCAGAGAAAGATTAACTGAACAACATAAGTATATTACTGAGAATGCTAAACTAACAGATGAACTTACCTCAGCAAATGAACAAATTGCTTTCTTAAAAACTGAATTAAGCAAAGCCAAGAAATTAGAAGAATCACTTAATGGTAGAAGTTTAAAACTGTTAGACATAACTAGTACTCTAAATGCTAGGGCAAATACCAGTAAACTAGGACTAGGTGCATCATCTAGTGAACCACCAATAATCCTGAAGAATCATTTATCTAAACCTATAAATTTCATTTCAGATAAGGGTAAGAATAATACTGAACAAGTAGATAAAGTAAATGAAGTCTTAAAACAAATGTAACTCAGACAAAAATCTAAGAACAAGAAGAAAAATAACTACAATAATGTTCAACAGATTTCGTCGAACTCAGATCGACGAAATATGTACAGTTCGTCGACCTCAGAACGACGAACTCTGAACGCCAATTATAATAATAGTTATTCTTTGATCCACGATCGACGAAACCAGTCTGGTTCATCAACCAGAGATCGACAATATTGGTGCCCTAAGAATGAATACTTTCATTCTTCGAGCAGAGATCGAAGATCGTATTGCAATTCGTCGACCTTAGTTCGACGAACGTAGCAGAGTTCGTCGATCCCAGATCAATCTTACAGAAACTTCAACTCCAACAGAAAGCGTAATAATCACCTTAATGAACCTAGGGAGAATATCAACCCATTCACCCAATGGATAATTCCTCCCAGAAGATTTCACCTCTTAGGGTATAAAAGTCAACCTGAATGTTCCTACATTTCCAGTTTTTCTTATGAAAAGAAACAAGGACCCAAGGTGACCTGGGTCAAGAACATCTAACTTGTTTCCTTGTAGGTGAAGAACTATCCTATCACTCAAAATAAGTGGTACCTGGATAGTGGGTGCTCAAAGCACATGACTGGATGCAAGGACAGCCTAATCAATTTCAAGGCAAAGCTGGGTCCAAGAGTGATCTTTGGAGATTCCAGCTTTGGGCAAACTGAAGGCTATGGAGACTTCAATAGTGGAGATGTCACTTTCTGAAAAGTGGCATATGTAAATGGTCTCAAATATAACTTAATATTCATAAGTCAGTTATGTGATGTAGGTTATCAGGTTTGCTTTACTAATTCCAAATGTATTAGTTCTTCCAATAACCAAACTATTTTAACAGGTTGTAGACAAGAAAATATATATCTAGTAAACTTTAACTCTGCTAGTTCAGAACTATATTTATTTAATCAAGTTAGTAATAACAATATTCTTTGGTATAAGAGACTAGGTCATGTTAACCTTAAGAACATCTCAAAGCTATCTAGGGACAACCTTGTCAAAGGATTGCCTTCTAGCCCCTACAAGAAGAAAATCCTATGCAAGGCTTGTCAAGAAGGCAAGCAAACTAAAAATAGCTTTAAGTCAATTAATAAGAGTGACTCACCTAAGATTTTGTACTTGCTACATATGGATCTTTTTGGACCCATTGTTGTACAATGCTTATGAGGGAAGTCTTACACTCTAGTTATTGTAGATGACTTCTCTAGATTCTCTTGGGTGTTCTTCTTGAGAAACAAGTCAGATAACTTTAAAGTCCTTACAAACTTTCTTAAAAGCATAAGGATTGAGTATTCTACTCCAGTTGCATAGATTAAAAGTGATCATGGTACTGAGTTTGAATCTCTTCCCATACAAGGATTCTATGAGGAGGAAGGTATCAGACATTGTTTCTCTGCTCCTAGAACTTCCTCAACAAAATGGGGTAGCAAAAAGGAAAAACAGAACCCTCATTGAATCTGCAGGAACATTGCTTGCAGATGCACACATGCCCATATCCTTTTGGGCAGAGGCTGTGAGCACAGCAAACTATGTGTTGAATAGAAGTTTGATACACAAACTTAAGGGTAGGACCCCCTATGAATTACTCAAAGAGAAAAAATCTAAAATTGATTACTTTAGAATTTTGGGGTGTAGATGTTTCATTCATAAAAATAATAAGAAACGCATTAGAAAATTTGAAGCTAAAGCTACAGAGGGAATTTTTCTTGGATATTCCCAAGTTAGCAAGGCTTATAGGGTTTTCAATAAATCATCCTTAAAATGGAAGAATCTGTGCATATTTCATTTGATGAAGCTAACATGTATTATGAGTAGAAGGGTTCTTCTACCTCAGATCTATTGCAGGTACCTCACTTGTATGAGAAATTGGGTGAGTTAAACCTTCTACAAAAGGTCACATCACATCCTCCTCCACAAGCTGATGAAGACAGTGAAGAAGAATTTTTGGAAGTGGTTGAACCTCCTTCAACAGCGGACATTACTCCACAAGAGGAATTAACTCGAAAATGTTGTTGTTGAACCAACTCCACCCACTGCCTTATCACACTAAAGGATCACCCTAGATCTCAAGTGATTGGGGACATGTCAGTAGGTGTACAGACAAGACATCAACTCAACCAAGATGTGATGCATGTCTATTTCCTCTCTCAAGTTGAGCCTCAATCCATAAATGATTCAGAGCAAGATACCCACTAGATTATTGCAATGCAAGAGGAGCTCAATCAATTTGAGAGATGTAGAGTTTGGGACTTGGTTCCTAGGCCCAAAGGCTATCCAGTAATTGGAACCATGTGGGTATTCAGAAACAAACTTGATGCCCAAGGTGTAATTGTGAGAAGTAAGGCTAGGCTTGTTGCTCAAGGCTATAGGCAAGAGGAAGGCATTGACTATAATCAAACCTTTGCTCTTGTTGCAAGGCTAGAAGCAATCAGGATTTTTCTTGCTTATGCTGCTTTTAATAAATTCAAAGTCTATCAAATAGATGTCAAGAGTGCCTTTCTGAATGGAGAACTTAAAGAAGAGGTTTATGTTGAACAACCTCTAGGTTTCATCTCTCCAACTTATCCCTCATATGTCTTTAGATTGCATAAAGCTCTCTATGGTTTAAAGCAAGCTCCAAGAGCTTGGTATGAGACCCTATCTAACTTCTTGATTGAGCATAAATTTTTTAGAGGCATTGTATATAGGACATTATTCACTAGGCACCATAAGGATTAAATTATATTAGTACAAATTTATGTAGATGATATTATATTTGGGTCTACAGATTCCAAACTATGCAAGAGGTTTTCTGACCTCATGCATTCAAAGTTTGAAATGAGTAGCATGGGTGAGCTTTCCTACTTCCTTAGTCTCCAAGTGAAGCAGTTACCTGATGGCATCTTCATACCCCATGCAAGTATGCTAAGGAGCTTCTCAAAAAGTTTGGGATGGCTGATGCCTCAGTAAAGAAAACACCCATGGACACTAATGATGTAATAGACTCTGATGAACATGGAAAACCTGTTGATCAGAAATTATATAGGGGCATTGTTGGGTCCCTACTATACCTTACAACAAGCAGACCTGACATGATGTTTACTAAGTGTCTTTGTGCTAGGTTCCAAGTGAACCCTAAAGAATCTCACCTAATTTTCTTAAAAAGGATTTTGAGATATATATAAAGAGTTGTCCTAGTTTAGGACTTTGGTATCCCACTGAGTCAGAGTTTGAGTTAACTGGATACTCGGATACTAATTTTGCTGGATGCAGAGTAGACAGAAAAAGTACCTCAAGAACATGTCAGTTCCTTGGTATGAGATTAGTCTCTTGGTTTAGCAAGAAGCAGTCATTTGTGTCTATATCAGCAGCTGAAGCAGAATATATAGCAACTGGTAGTTGTTGTTCCCAGATGTTGTGGATTCAGAACCAACTTCTAGACTATGGGTTCAACTTAAATAATTCAACTTTACTTTGTGACAACACAAGTGCCATATATATAGCACAAAATCCAGTACATCACAGTAGGCTAAGCATATAGACATTAGACACCATTTCATTAGAGAGTGTGCAGACAAAAATAAAATTAATCTTGTCTATATCTACACTAATTTGCAAAAAGTAGATATCTTCACCAAACCTTTGGATGAGAGGAACCATCTGTTCTTCATAATCAGCTTGGTATGATAAATGGAGAAGCTTTAATTTAATTTTTGTCTATGCTCGACGAATTTTTCAAAGTTCGTCGAATGGAGATCGACGAACTGTGAAAAGTTCTAGAGAAATTCATCGAATGGAGATCGACAAACTCTCTGTGAGTGAAGCTATTTTTGTCGAACGGAGATTGCCAAATTTGCTTCAGAAAACCTTCGTCGAACGGAGCTCGACGAAATGTTTTCACATCTTCTGACAGAGATGGACAATTCTTTTGACCATAAAATATTTCGTCGACCTCAGCTCAAATATTTTTTATTTTTCGTCGAACGGAGTTTGTCGATTCATATTCTGAAAAACCTTATATCTAGGTTTTCTTAACCTTCGTCCTTCGCTTTCAGTTCCCTTTGCACTTGATCTTTGTTTTTTGGCTTACAGGTGCATTCATGGCGATTCCAGCAAGCACTCTCTCCTCCATGAAATTTGATATGGGCTTTGACATCAATTTCGAATCCTTCCAGTTCTCTGACGCCATCTTTATCGAAATCCTAAAGTTATTCGAAGAACAACATCTGAAACAGTTCATGACAATGAGAATCAAGATGGCGATGACTGAAGTCAATGAATGGGTGTATACATCTATAACTCTAGAAGAAGATAATATGACTGGATCAGTTCTGGTAATCTAGTTACCCTCTCCCCTTCCGTACTAACCGACATTTTCGATCTTTTAAATGGAGAAGAAGAAATTGAAATGGACTCTGAGCAGTATGAAAATATGCTGACCAAGATGGGTCATTCCAGCGACAACCCTAACAAACTGCTCAAGAAGAACTTGTCTCCTGAGTACAAGTTCTTGGCTGACATAGTCGGCAAGGTGCTGTTGGGCAAGCACACCGCCAAAGACTACATAACCAGGCACCAGTTCACGGTGATGAGTGGCTCTGGTCGAGAAGAAAGTAACAAATTGGGGAAAAGTGTTGTTTGATCTGATTAAAAAAAAAAACAACAAGAAAGAGGTCTACTTTGGCAGAATCCTGGGGATATTTCTACAGGAGAAAGCACAAGAACATCTGGCTTTACATCAGTGTTCATCAATGCCTCCAAGAGGCTTACCTCTGCCCTCTTTGGCAATGGGAGAGGAGGATAACCGAGCCAACCAAGGCTTCCTCTTCCTCCAGACCTTCTGAGAGTACAAGGGTTGTTCCTCCACTCACACCCTGCTGAAGATGGTTCCACCTCCACCACCTCCAGCCTCCCCAATTCATCTTTCTTCACCAGTTCATACCACAGTCCATACTCCAACACCTCCATCACACCATGGTACACCAACTCCATACAACCACGGTACACCAACTCCATCACACCATGGTACAACCAAACTTCATCACACCATGGTACACCAAATCCATCACAACATGGTACACCAACTCCCTCAATACATGGTACACCAACTCCATCACCAACATGGTCCACCTCCCTCA